>JAHDVE020004971.1:0-62933 GCA_022606495.2 Halesus radiatus
GGAAAGACTTCGTGTACAGTATAATAACGCCTTCCGCATAATGTTTGGTCTCCCCAGATACTTCAGCGCTTCCAGTATGTTCACGGAGGGGCGAGTTTCCGGTTTTGCAGCCCTTATAAGATCGAGGGTGGCTGGAATGAGGGAAAGAATAAACAGCTCCAGTAAATATCCTTACCATGGAAGCCCGCCTCAGTCCAGCCTCCAGCATCGACGCATACTGGAGAAATATATTGTCCCCTCATAATATAAATGCCGCAACACCTTAAAGGATTTATTTTTATATACTTATTTAGTTAAATTCTTTTTTTTTTTAAATCTTTTATTTTATTAATTTTAATTTTTGTTTTATTTGTGATGTATCGCCATACTGTCTTACAATTATTTTATTTTTTTAAACTCTTGTACATATTTTGTATATTTTTTTTAATAATTATTGCATGTATATTGTTATATGGAATATGTGGGACTGCACTAACCTCCCCACATACCGGAATAAACACTTATTATTATTATATAAATTAAAAATATACTTTGTATTTACCACTTTAATTAAAATATATAAATATTTCTCTACATGTTTCGATAGCAATGCTATCATCTTCGGGAATAAATGAATACTAAAAAATAATTTCAAGTATAGAAAAATGATAAAAAATTTAAAAAAATTAAAACAATAATTTAAGAATATACAAAATATGAGCATAAACAAAAATGAATTAAAGTAGGTAAGTAACAGATTAAAAATGTTAATGACAAAATAATTATAAAACATTGAATAATACATTCAAATTAGAAATATAAATAAAAATTATCATTATTAATATTAATATGAAAATAAATTTAAGAGATAGCTATTTTACAAAAAATATTTGATTATTATTATTATTATTATCATAGTAGCGGCGCTAATATTCTAAACAAAAACGGTGTTGGCATTAAATTAGATAATGTAGAAGAATTATAAGTAAAGAAATCCATTAAAATTGATTGTCATATTCTTAATAATAAACTTAATTTGCCCTATAGCCCCAAACTAGATATATTTACAATTAATTCAAAATTTTCCACTTCTCCTTGATCCCTCCTTTGGCGTTCTGTCTCTTTCTTTCTTTTATATTTAGTCCCATTCTGTCATACGTCAGTATATCTCTGTCTCATTGTTCCGTTGATTTGTTCCACATCTTGTCTCCTTCCTTTTGTACACCTTAAGTATATTATATATGTTCACACTATTTATTTTTGTTTAGTTTGAAGTTTTACCCCGATGAAACTTGAGATAGGCGAAACCGGTTGGTATTAATTGAAAAATAAATTAGTGATTTAAAACAAAGTGTTCGTTTTATTTAATAAATATGTCAAACAGTAAAGTAATTGCTTTCCACGAAAATAGATATTTTTTATTAAAAATTACTTTGTTAATAATAATAATAATAATAACAAAGCATTTATATAGCGCAGTTTTGTGGTATTTCACTTCAAGTGCGCTTTACTATAGATAAACTTAAAATGATTAAATCACTCCATTCAGTGGTATCCTACAGTGCTACTTTTACATTCTATTTATGCATTTTTAACATATTACATACATTCCTGCTTATTCTTAATACTACTCCTACAGTTCTCCTTAGGTGCACATTCATCAAAAAAATTACAAAATATTATACAGTATACATATGGCTATACAAAATAACACATTCACAATATTACTACAAAAATAGTCGGGTTATGTTCGGCACAACGGACTTCATATAAAAAAAATTAAAAAATATATATACGGAGGAAACCGAAACCAAACAACTACCAGAGGCTTGAGGAAATGACTTTTTATAATCTTATCTGTTATCAACTTTACTCATAATCTTCACTTTAGAAACATGTTGATATGTATATATTAATAAAATGGTGATTACAAAGTAATTTTTAATCCATTTATTAATAATGACGCCACAAGGTGAATACCAATATTTTAGAGGAATTATTAAAAAAATCGTTTGAACCATTGCGATTTTGAAAACTTACTTTAATTTCCTTATGAGCCATCTCGGTGTTGCCATTTAAAACCGTTTAAATGTGTTCTCAATTTGTGCCTACTTTTAAATGTCAGTCTGTATCTATTAATTTTAGCATTGCACGTTTTTAAATAAATTTATAACTAACATTGTATAACAGTTTTCCTCTCGTCACCTATTATTACGTACTGCCAATATGGCAACAATTTGGGATGCTCTTCTTCCGCCCAATGACCGCCCTTCCCGTGGGCGGCCCGCCCCCGCCCACCCACCGCCCTCTGCACCGGCCAGCCCGATATAAGGGCGCGCGGGCCTTCCCGACCGCCATTCTCCACTCACACGTCGCGCCGGTAACTAGACCTAACCTGCGGAGCCAGTGATCCACTAATCTCACACCTCACCTGTTGGAAACTAAGAAACCGTAAACTCTTTAAACTCCGTTGATATTCATTTTTCGGCCTAATTTTTTGGACAGTGTTTAGTTCAAGTTTTGCAGCTGCAGCGTAAAAAGTAAGTTTTCAAATATTTTTTAATAATTTATTTATTAACTATCGGGCTTATACATGAGAATAAAAACAGTGTTTAGTTAAATAATCTGAAACAAGATAAATATAGTAGCAATATCATTTATTAGTACATTAAATAAATGAATTTAAAATTATTTTGTATTCACCACTTCATTAATATACACACATCTACATGTTTCAAAAGCGATGCTTTCTTCATCAGGAATATATAGAATGCTAAAATTAATAATGTAAAATATACACAAATGATAAATATAGAACATAAAATATAAGAATAGACGAATTGTAAACATAAACAAAAATCGATTAACGTAGATAAGTAATTAATCAAAAATGTTAATAATAAATTATTATAAAATATTGAATAACAAATTTACATTAGAAATTATTTTTATTATTAATATTAATACGAAAATAAATTCAAGAGATTTAATTTAGTTTAATTCACTTTTAACGCTTCTAATTCACTTATTTATATCAAAATAATGATTCAAAATAGTTGTTATTATTTAAACATCTCAAGTGTTCTTTAACTCTAATACTGAAATTTCTACAAGTCTTTCCCATATAAAATTAGTAGCAATCGTTACTAATTAATTTATGTTCCCCCGATTTATTTAAATATTACATTTGTTTTTCAAAATACAATTTTTAAATTTATTATTAGTATAAAAAAGTGGTTGGATAGTATTTGTTAATATGCAAACCACGGAACAGTCACTAAAACACATCGTTTTATCACACTTATCACGGAGATTGTAATATTATAGAAATAGGCAGTCTTCAAAAATATATTGCAGTAACTGTGTATTCATGAACATGTTTGTAGTCGACCGTTAATATATTTAAAACAAACATTTTACGTATTATTCATATTAAAAATGAGCAAAAGCTTCGTATAAAATAACACAATAAGTTATTTTATACCTATTCAAACCTGATTAACTTTACCAATGGTGCATATTAAAACAATGTTACTTAATTTTAAGGATTTAAATCATGCATAGAGATATTAAAAAAATAATTAAAACTCATCATTTCAGACAATCATATCCACAGATTGAAGAAATGCACATATAAATTGCTTAGCTAGGCTAGCCGGTTAGTGCTTACCTAAATTCACTTATATAATAAATAAAAAAAATCACGCATCGGTGTGCGAATTCATCCACAGCCCGCAACACTATAAATAATTAAAAGGGGTGAAAAAAATGTTAATATCTATTAAAATCTTTTTACGCTTTTTAAGGTCATTTTATAAATATTCTCCAGTCCTAAAAATTATAAATATTTCAAATAAATACCAACTCTTCTTGTGCCACCAATCTTCTAATAAATGTAACATCAATAGAAAAGGAGGATAAAATAGCAACTGTAAAAACCATATCATCTCTAAGATTAAATTTTCTAATAAAACCCCGTTCATCTGAAGCGACCTGCCATGTTTTTTTCTGTATGTGTTTGTACATAATTGTATAAAGAATATGAAGTAATATTTGTACAGCGCTCTTGAGGTGAGTTTTCACAAAAAACGGAGCTATAAAAATCATCCAGTTATTATTATTATTATATTTTAATATAATTTCTGTTGAGGCATGTGTCCGAACGAAATCCGGCAGTCATCAAAAGATTAATTAATTATAATCTGAAACAAGGTTTCTATGTTCAATACACCACAAAGTGAATTTTAAAACATTAATTTTATATCGTCTCAGTATGTATTGACGATTAAGTAAAACGGGTTAAAATACAAATTTTATCACTTCATTTCAAATTTATAAAATAAATAAAAATTTAAAGCTTTTTCTTTCTGAAATTCAAACGTACATTCCAATTGATTGGGCATTAAATTCAAATTGAATTATTGAAGTGAGGGCTTTCACCGAGCCAACATTAAAAATGGCACTAAAAGTCACTTTGCAGGTGGCCAACTCAAGCAATACCATAAATGATTTATCTGTAAATTATATAAGAGTAATTCAGAAAATATTTAATATTTCAAAATACAAAAATCCTCGAACTGTAATCTTTAAATCCTATGAAATACACACAAAAATGTCTGAAAATGGGTGAGGTTTGAAAACCGGGTAGGAAATTTTGAACATTTTATCTAATATTCCGGAAGGTACGTATTTCGTAGATTATAGTTTAAGGACGATTGTATTTGGAAATCTTATACATCTGCCTAAATTACTTTTATAGAATTAAAAAATTCGTAGTTTTTTGTTGAGTTAGCAACCTGCAAAGTCTGCACTTTTGGGTGCTGACCGTTGAACTGAAATTAAATTAATTTTGATAAATGAATTAATAAAATTTCTTTGTATTCACCACTTTATAAATATACACAGATATCTACATGTTTCGAAAGCGATGCTTTCTTCATCAGGAATGTATGGAATACTAAAAATAATTATGTCAAGCGTAGACAAATTATAAAAATAGAACACAATAATGTATAATAGACAAATCATAAACAAAAATTGATTAAAGTAAGTAAGTAATTAATCAAAGATGTTAATAAAAAAATATTATAAAACATTGAATAACAAACTTTTATTAGAAATTAAAAAAGAAATTATTTTTATTATTAATATTAATATGAAAATAAGTTCAAGAGGTAGCCATTTTAAAAATGATTATTTATCAAATTTAATTCACTATTAACGCTTTTTCTGATTTCTAAAATTTCAAATTTGTCTAATTGTAAACCGGTTGTAAGTATAATTGTTAACCTTTATTCATATCAAACGAATGATCGGTTTCCAGAATACGATTGGCAAATTCAGAACAGTTGTTAATATTTTAACACCTTAGGTGTTTCTTAACTATAATACTGAAATTGTGAAGTCTTTCCCATGTAAAAATAGTTGCAATCATTACAAAGTGAATACCAATTTTTCGAAGAAATTATAAGTTAATATTATTTGAATTTCAGCAATTAGGTTTTAAAATTTTTATTTTCATCACTTACTTTTTAAGATTTTGCTATATATAAAAAAAATATAGACTTATTTCGTAATTCATAAATATTTTTTTCTTAAATATTACGAAGACGTGTTTTAAGGGAATGATTTCTAAAAAGTTGCTTATGCTGCTTACTTGTGATTTAGTTTTCCCAGTTAAATTGTCCAATTTTCTAAAACCATATAATTTTTTTACGTGTCGAACCACAAAACGGTTTTTTACAACTGTCACATAATTAAAAAAAAAAAACCGTGGTTGCTTTACAATTAACGCCACACGTGACAATATTTCTTAATTTTTTTTATTACATTAGGTGCCTAATTACGCACGAGGGATCGAGTCGCGCGAAAAAAATAAAATTAGATCCCTAATAATAGAAGAAAGTATATCCTTAAAAAAAATGTATTATTCGAACTATTCGGCTTGTGTCATAAACCTACTTGGCTTAACTAGATTTATTAACCGGTTTCACCCGTTATTTTGATTCCGGTTTATTACATAAATTTTTTTATTCTCTTATATTCTCTAAAAAACATTATTCATTAAATGGAAGGGCTGCGAGGCCTGTTTCATACAAAACTTAATTTTGTATTTAAGGCCAAAAAGCAACTCAAACTGATTAAACTTTTTTTTAACTTGACGGTGTAGTAAATATCTAGTACGGATTAGAAGTACAATTTTTCATGATTTTATAGGCATCTTTGAGAATTATTTCCGGATTTATTTAAAAAAAAAAAAAAATAATTATCATTTATGAGGTGTGAATGTGAGGAGACAAAAAAAAGAAAGAAAAAAATCTTAACAAAAACGCTTTTTCGGGTCGATGTTTTAAATTACGTACGACGAATTTGTATTCCAAAGTAAATTGGCCGTTTTTTTAAATCTAAATTTGTGTCCATCATAATGCTTATTTTAACACGTTTAAAAAAATGTTTTACTGTATTTTCATAGTAGATAGCCCGGAAATAATTTGCTAAAGTTGCCCGTGAAATCGCGAAAATTCGATTCTTTTAATGACATTTATTTTGTAAGTTCTATTTTTTTTTTAAATATACATGTAATCCGTACTAAATATTTGCTATTCTCTTTGATAAAAATAAATAATGTGTTAGCGGCACTTGCTGATTGCAATTTTATATTTAAGTTCGCTCAGTATGGTAATGGTGGGTGTAAGATAGAATTTGGACGGAGGGATTCGCGTTCGATTCTAATAACAGGAAAAAAGCAATACGTAAAATATATTATAAAATCTTTTGGCTTTTACTTCATATTCACATATTTAAATATGATATAATGCTTTGAATTCTCCAACAATCTAATATGTATACGTAAAAAGCTTTTTCTTTGTTGCTTGCCGTAATTCAAATATAAACGTATAATTTTGTTTTGAACCATTTTAATATTATTATAATAATTGACCGGTGTCGGAAGTACCACTAAATATTATTATATTAAATTGAAGTGGTTCATAACAAACTTTTGTGTTTATTTTACCATATAAAATATTTAATTTTATCAGTAAGCGAGCAAAGTTTCATAGAAAAAGCTTTTTTTATTACTTGCTACGATTGAAGTCACCTAAAATCACTCAAAAGTTAGTGTAATGATCATTATAGATTTTGGATGAGTAACTCATTAAAAAAAATAACTGGAAAACAAACATTGCTTATATTGTAAACATTTTCTTTTAGGAATATAACTGAAGTTTGGATTAATAGTGTCATTAAAAAAATTATTCATAATTTTTTTTTGTTTTAGTATAAAAAAATCTAAGAAAAACAGTTTATTCGGAATGTTTTTAACATTTGAATAATTATTCTACAGGTATATTTGTTCAAATGACTACAGTAAGTAGATATTAATAAAAATTACATGTACAAAGTATCACAGATAATATGATTATCTTATTGGAAAAGGGGTGAAGAACAAACAAATATTATATACATTAAATTTATTCAGAACTAGCTGATGTGTACCTGGCCTTGCTCAGTTTTTTTTAAAAGAATGTATGAAGTTGTGGATAATTGCCTGTCATTTGGGTGCTATAATTGATTTGACAGCGAAAGTAATGCTTCGTGATGACTATTACTATCTGTAAACAAAGAAACATTCTTTTGAAAAATTTATTTCTTTCCAAACATTTATTTTTTCAAAATATATCTAAATAATAAAGTTCTTAAGTAGGTAAATAATCATGTGTTTCATTTTGAAAATATTCTACGCAAACAAACTTTCTTCTTTTGAATATGTTATCCGTGGCTAATCAGAGTGGTATATCTATGGGCTAACCTCAATACAACATGCGGGTTTAATGTTTTTCATACTAATTTTAAAACGTTATAGCAACAGTTTTACATGTTGGATTTCATTCAAACTTCTCTCTAAACCTTCCTGGCACTAATAAGAACAAAGTTTGCTATTTTCAGCGATATCGGTCAAGTAATTTTCGATAAAATGGAGGACTGACAGGCAGACATGCATTCATTTTTATATAAAGAGATGGATTTGAAAACATTTGCATAACTTCTTTCACAGATACGAGCAGGTATTTAAAATGTTTTAACGTATTTTCTGAGCACTGCAAACTAAATAAAACATTAAAATCCACAAATCTAAGTGTTGAATATTATAATCATTTTAATATATTTTAAGCCACTAGATAAAACAAGGGATTATCTCTCTCTAATGATTTCATTATGTTCCCACTACACTGTTTTATTTACTATCTATTATTAATGATATGTGTTAATATTCTCTCCCTCTTACTCATAATATTTTTCTGTTGTCTCCGTCGTAATATTTTGATCTCTTTTGTGTTCTCTCTATTTCACTCTATTGCATTAACTAACTAACTAACCATCACGCCGTTTCCCCGCAGGGGTAGGCAGAGAGGACGGACCGCCAAAAAACTCGATCTTGGCATACACTTCTTGCTTCATTCACATTCATACAACGCCTCATATATTCTCTTCTGTTATTCCGACTTCTGACATGACCCGACTCGAGTATTTGATTCACTTGATCGTGCCATGTCTTCCTCAGGCGTCCCCGGCTTCTTCTTCCATTCACATTCGCGTCATATATTCTCCTTACACTCGTTTCTTCGTTCATTCGCTCTACATGCCCAAACCATCTAAGCGTCCCTTTCTTAATCTTGCTCACTACGCTTACATCAGCCTTGCATTCTTTACGAATCTCAACATTTTTCACTCGATCATACATGGTTTTACTACACATTCGTCTCAGAGATCTCATTTCTACAGCATTCAGTCTAATTTCATCCTTCCTCTGCCAGTACCATGCCTCACTGCCATACATCAAGGTTGGTATCAGCACTCCATTGTGGACTGCTAGCTTCGCTTCCTTGGACAACTTTTTGTTTGCGCCAACCGCGTTCAGTCCTCCGTTAATGGAGTTTCCTGCATTCACCCTTCTTTCAATATCTTTATTTAACTACATATAACCGATAACCCTGTATTATTCCTTAGTTATTATATTTACCCCTACGAAGCTTGAGGTCAGCGAAGCCGGTTGGTGGAATATAAACTATATTCGTAGCTTATGACAAAGTCTTTGTTTTATTAAATAAAACGCGTTATCAATCACACCTTTTTACAAAATTCTTTTTTTTTTAAATATGCGGAATTAAATTATGTCCTCGTATTGCTAAATTAAATTAAATGACGGAAGCAAAGGATATTATGATTAGATGACGATGGTTTAACTACTTATTGTAACCACAAATACAACTTAAAGGATTTGAAACGATAATGCAGCCTCCTTCAACGAAAATGACCATCTCAACGTACCTTCCATTGACTTACTCGATGTAAGCTTCAGTGTCCGGCTCAGGCACGGAGGTTTGATTGAAGTAGACATAAGGTCGACCTTTCAGAGGCTGAGCGTACTCTAAAAAGCTCGCAGAACTGTAATAGTTCATAACTACTGACACTGTCCACATTTATGGCAAGTGTGTCCTGCTATTGAGTTTTTCATTTTCCGTAGATATCCGTTAAAAATGAGAGTCCCTTATGTTTGTTCTAACAGTGTTTAATTGGAAGGCTTTCTGATAAACTGGCAGCAATAATCATTTCGGTACCGGTCCAGAGATAGGAGACACGTCAAACGCGTGTCCAACATTACGACATGAAAATTGGTCGTTTTTACGACTCGTGCTTGCGTTTAACAGCTCTGTTTAACTTGGCGTGTTTTGTATTTCCTTCCTCTTGCAGAATGGAGGTTTAGCGTCACGCCTATAACTTTTTAAAAATAACCTCAACAGCATTCTCGTACAGAACATGAACTAAATTAAACTCAACATAAGGTTTCTGTATAAGGTGAACTGTGTGAAAGTAACATAAAAAGATACGAAATTGTGGGATCATATGCAGAACCTGCAGTACAATTTTTAGAAACAAACATACTTAATATTAAAGATACATAATTAATATTCACAGTACATTAACGGCATTTAAAACAAATATTTTGCATTTGTAATAAAGACAGTACATTAACTAACTAACTAACTAACTAACCATCACGCCGTTTCTCCGCAGGGGTAGGCAGAGAGGACGGACCGCCAAACAACTCGATCTTGGCATACACTTCTTGCTTCATTCACATTCATACAACGCCTCATACATTCTCTTCTGTTATTCCGACTTCTGACATGGCCCGACTCGAGTATTTGATTCACTTGATCGTGCCATGTCTTCCTCGGGCGTCCCGGCTTCTTCTTCCATTCACATTCGCGTCATATATTCTCCTTACACTCCTTTCTTCGTTCATTCGCTCTACATGCCCAAACCATCTAAGCGTCCCTTTCTTAATCTTGCTCACTACGCTTACATCAGCCTTGCATTCTTTACGAATCTCAACATTTTTCACTCGATCATACATGGTTTTACCACACATTCGTCTCATAGATCTCATTTCTACAGCATTTAGTCTACTTTCATCCTTCCTCTGCCAGTTCCATGCCTCACTGCCATACATCAAGGTTGGTATCAGCACTCCATTGTGGACTGCGAGCTTCGCTTCCTTGGACAACTTTTGTTTGCGCAAACCGCGTTCAGTTCTAATGGAGTTTCCTGCATTCACCCTTCTTTCAATATCCCTATCAGTCTTTCCATCTCTCGTAAACATACTTCCCAAATACACAAATTCATCAACCTGCTCCAAGTATTCATCATTCACAACTATATTGCATACTGTTTTCGTACTCTCTCTTTCAAACACCATGACTTTGGACTTTTTTTTTTTTTTTTTATATGAATACCGCACAAGAGTCCCAAACTGCTCCCAACCGTCTGGAGCCAGTGAGACTATGGCATTCCCAATTGGGGAATGTTGTGAGGCTGAAGGTATTGGGGAAGGGAAGGAGAAGGGAAGAGGAAGGTGGGAAAAGGGGTAAATACCTGGCTATTCAGATCTGGTCACCAAACACGGCTAAAAGCCATTTCAAGCAACGTTTCAATTCTGAATGTTGGTCTTTCACCAGGGCGATACTGAGAGTATCTTCCAATCTGGAACGTGCGCAAATATACTATATATTATTTTTAAATTAATTAATTGTGAAACAACACAAATTAATTAAATAAAATTTACTTGCGCACGCCGGGATTTGAACCCGCGACCTTCGGATTCGTAGTCGAGAGCCTTACCCCTCGACCATGGAGGCCGTCAATCATTAGCTCATTCATCATACATACTTCGTTCATCCTAGATACGAGGGACTGTAGATCTTCCATACTGTTAGCAATCAGCACCGCATCATCAGCATACAACAGACAACATACTTGCAGACTACTCATTTTCGCGCCCAGGCCCATCTCTTTCAATTCTTGCATACAATTATCCATGTATAGATTGAATAACCACGGTGACATTACGCAGCCTTGCTTAACACCTTTTTGTGATGTCAAACCACCCCGTAAAATCACCGTTTGCCCTAACACATGCAACGCTTCCCTCGTACAGCGATGTACATTATATTGTAATATAAGTACATTATATTGTAATATAAGTACATTATATTGTAATATAAGTACATTATATTGTAATATAAGTACATTATATTGTAATATAAGTGTACAGATATAATTATTATAAAGAAACACATCTCTGGTACATTGTATAGTTATACTTATTACAGAGACACGCCACAGCATAAATCCTTGAGTTATTCTACCAAATAATATAGTTTAAGCATCTTACTTTGAGACCTTTCGCATTGGCTTGGATTTTTAATATCGTTGTGTAATTTATTATATTGTATGTAAGCTACATATTCTAAAGATTTTAGTCCATATTTTGTTGAGTGTATTTTTGGTATATGTAGTTTGTTGTGGTTTCTTGTGTTGTGTTGGTGTACGTCGTGATTGTAATAGAATGTGGTGTTAGTATGTGCTGAGTGTTGAATTGCATGCAAGATAGTATTTATAATTTCACAGGTGGGAATGGTGTTAAACGAAAGTATTTGGGAGTTTCTGGAGATGTCTTTGTGTGTGTACCATGGCAAAGTAAAGATATTTCGTGGAGCTCTATTTTGAATGAGTTTGATCTCTGAAATCATTCTTTTGGTACCATATCGCCAGATTCCGGAAAGATATATTAAATGTGAGTGATTCATAAGGTGATAGATTGATCGTAATAGAGGTGGGAAGTAACCCGCAGGTATTTTTAGGTGAAACATGTTTAAAATGGTGATTCCACGTGAGTTGTGCGTCAATGAATAGGACAAGATATTTTGTAACATTAGCCTTTTCAAGAATAAGATAATACTTTTTGCAACATTTGGAAACCAATTTTAATATTGAGGTTCTACAATTTGCTAAATTCTATAGGTATTGATAAGTACTTGATTTGATGTGCGCTTTGCCATGATGAAATTGTGCACACTTGACATATATAATAAGAGAAAGGTGGGATTTCAAAAAACCACCCCCGTCCCCCTTTTCCACCCTTAAAGCCAAATTTTGTTACTTCTCGAGGAAATTATGCACACTTGACATTCAAAATAACAGGAAAATTACTGGGAGGGGTAGGGAGTGGAAGTAGTAGTAGGGGTAGAGATTATAAAACTTCACTCCAAACCATTAATAACCCCCGGCAACGCCGGGTACTTCAGCTAGTATATAATAAATATAAAAATATTTTCCGAGAATTTGCTTGAAGTATATAGATTTATTTATTTGTAGATCAGTCATACAAAGAATGAAGGATAGGTGCAATTATTATATTATTATATGAAAAGTATTTTGTACTTTAAATTCATTCATGCATTTAAAAAAATCAAAGAATTAACAGGTATTGATGGATCTGAGATAACTAGCCGTTTTCTGCAAGATTCTACTTTAGAAATATTTAAACACTTCCACTCCCTATCATGAAATATGTCTAAACCAGTGATGCACAAACCGCTGCCCACGGGCCTTCTCGGGCAGTCCATTTGGCTTAATATAATAAATGAAAATCAACCGCATTAACTCATCGCTTTGATCTTGGACCTACAAACCCTTTTATAGGGGTACGCGACGAAATGTTGCTTCTGAAAACCTAGAAGTAACGGATGTGAGTTTTGATGTTTCTTATTTAATAATTATTCTGATTTCCGGGTGCAAAGGTCAAAGTGTTTAACGGTTTCCGTTATGTTTTTCCGATATACGAAAGGGTATCGAAACTAACTTGTGTGTCTTAAATATGTAATCCAGTCGCGTAAAATTACAAGCAATTTTATACATTTTATAGTTTTTGGGAATTATGCCGTCTTGCGCTTCCTCCTTCTTTTGTCAACGTTTCTGACAGCGTTGCAGTGTTCATCATCAGGGCAGATGTATAGATCGTGGTGTAGTGTGTATTAAAGTATGTAGATGTAATATCGTGCTGCGCACCTTAACCCTCTTAGGGCCGGTATTTCAAAATAAGAATAATTATTTTTATTGCTAGAATGTTTGTGTAGCCGTCAAGTATGGGATACCAAGAACTATTAATATACTATGGGGTTTTTGGGGATTAGAATTGCTTTCGTAATTAGACGCGCTGGATAAGACTTGGGTCTTCCCAATATTTCGGAAAAAATCCGGTTTCCCCGTAAAACCCCTAATTTTCCCTTCCCCCTTGGTCGCCACCCACTCCAACACCTGAATATACAAATATCTCTGTCGTTATTTCGTACCTTATGTTAGTTTTAATATAGTCCTGACGAAGAAAGGGTACTTCTGACACCTGTCGGTGTAATAAGGAACTCCAGTCCTATTTTTTTAAATCAATAATGACGTTCAATACCAGTATATTTCGTTTTCGTCTAAAGTTAGTTAAAATAATTGTCAAAGTTTTAATTTTTCAAAGGCCGCCAAAACGCTCCAAATCTATGGTCGGTCGGTTTTGAGGTTAGAATATCAAATGTCAAAACAAGTATGAGCTTTACAGTACATGCCGGACCCAATGAAAAGTGAAACAATTAATAAATTTAAAATAGATTATAAAAAACACATTAAGTTAAACAAGAAAAAATCATTAGTTTTTAAATTATCATTATCTATATGTAATATTATAAGAGTTGAAATTAGTTATTTTGTAAACTTAAATGAACAAATAAGTAAAATAAAATAAAAAAATAAAAAAAAAAACAAAAAAAAAAACAAAAAAAAAACAAAAAACATAATTGTATGTTCTATTCATGGTAAACCACAACTAAAAATAAGTAATAAACTTATGTACCTTTTTAGAAACTTTAACACAAAGAATAATAATAGTATAGAGCATTAACATTATCATAATATCCGTATTGATAATTGGTTTGATCACGAATACTCTAATTTCTTTCATGAATAATACTTGTTTATATTGAACAGCAACATATTTTAGAGCTTAAAATCGAAAAATATATTTTTTTATTTAATCCAAAAACAAAATGCGCGTGACGTCAGATGTTCCAAATGCAATGGTACCAACATAACGAGGTGTTTTAATGAGGTGATTATTTATTCACTTTTTCATAACGATTTATAAATTCTACGTATAATTATATATAATGAAAGTTATATATTCAGAATCGGCGTTTGCTGATCTATATGAATATGTATTTTTAAAATCATTATAATTTTTACTGGAGTTCCTTATTAGAAAATATTATAAATGCGTATTTTACGAAATTCGCGTTCTTTTGAAATGTCACATACTCCTAAAGCACTCACGAATTGACTGTCGCAGTGCCTACTTAATAATGCACGCGTATTTTGTACTACTTCAAAATTATATATGAACATGAAATGATTTCGTTACGAAATTGGCTTTGATTGATATAATCGAAATCTGGCATATGAATAATAAATGACTGAATGAAAAATTAATTATTTGAAATGTCGCTTTGAAAACAGGCTTTTTTCAGTGAGTGGGAAATGTGACCACATTTTGGGCGAACGATTTGAATATTTAAACATTCGTTTTTTTTTTTACTTTTAACATTATTGAAGCCATTTTGAGATTTAATCCAATTGGGTTTTTCGTTTGGGCACAAATTATTTATTGTTTTACTAAATTCACGCATTTTTGATTGCTGGTCGTTTCCTTTACGATATTTTTGGCTGAATTGTTTTTATCTGTTAGCACAAACAGATCATCGCTCGATAAGATTGTTGAAAAAAATATTACAAGAAATAAATTCGTGACTCCACCTATGTCAATTGCTGTCATTAACGGTCAGCACCCAAAAATACATATTTGCAGGTTGCAACTCAAGACATATTATGGATGATTTATCTGTAAATTCTATACGGGTAATTAGAAAAAAGGGAGAGGTTTCAAAAGACAAAAAATCTCAAACTGTAATCTTTAAAATTTTATATCAAATTCGTATTCGAAGCTTACGTAAAACGTTCAAAATTCTTTTCACTGGTTTCCAAACTGCATTTATTTTCAGAAATTTTGGAATGTTGTAGAAAATTTTTCAACTCGTGAGACTATGGCATCTCCAAATTGGGGTATGTTGTGATGCTTGAAGGGAAGGAGAATGGTAGATGAAGGCGGGCAAGTTCCTGGCTATTCCGATCTGTTCACCAAATATGGCAAAAGCCATTTCAAGCAAATTTCAATTATGATGAATGGTGGTCTTTCACCAGGGCGATACTGACAGTGTCTACCAATCTGGAAAGTGCCACAAATATACTAAATATTATTTTAATTGAATAAATTGTGAAATAATATAATTTAATCAAATAAAATATACTTGCGCACGCTGGGATTTGAACCCGCGATCTACGGATTCGTAGCCAAGGTTCGTAACCACTCAACCACGGAGACCGTCTGTATACGCGTATACTGGTGGGATAAATTATTTGTACCTTCCAGCAGTAAATTTTTGGAAGAAATGTTATTTATTTATTTCATAATGTTTTACAAAAGTCGCAAAAAATGTGACCTTCCTGGGGTACCCCCTTCTAAGGTCAAATCGTGCATGGTTTTATGTATGTATTATAAATTAGGTCAAGTTTTTTGTAAGTTTATTAATGTTCTTAAGTAATTATTAAAAAATAAAATAATAAAAATATAACTAATTATTACATCCTACATGTATTTGTATATGGGACATTATTTGAATGACTCTTATCTGAATGTTAAAATATGAATTCCGCGTAAGAGTCCCAACTGCTCCCCGCTAACCGGAACCAATGAGACTCTGGTATCCCCAATTGAGGTATGTTGTACGGTTGATGGGTATGATGAGGGGAAGGTGATGAGAAAATGAATGTAAAGTACCAAACCAAAACCACTTCACCAGGGCGATACTGAGAGTATCTACCACTTTTGAGCGTGCCGCAACTATATTATATACAGTCAGAAACATATTATTAAAAGTATTATGTATAGAGGGTATGTCACTATGTGGGTACCGACAATTTTTAACCAGCGAATTTTGAGAATATTTCGAGTAAAAAATTTTGATGTAATTTAGAAAAAATATATTTATTCATCTATACAATCTTAATGTTATGAAAGAGTTACGTTACTTTGCCTGTATCACTAGGAGAACCTGTGCTGAGAACAGGCAAAGTTTACAGAGTTTGCAATGTTTACAAAGTTTACAAACTATACAAAGACTACAAAGTTTACAACGTATACAAAGATTAGAAAGTTTATAAAGATTGCAAAGTTTGGTTACAAAGTGTACAAAGTTTACAAAGTATACAAAGTTAACAAAGATTTCAAAGTTTATAATGTTTACAAAGTTTCCAATGTTTGCAAAGTTCATGAAGTTTACAAAGTTTATAATGTTTACAAAGTTTATAAAGTTTACGAAGATTACAAAGGTTACAAAGTTTACAAAATGTACAAAGTTTACAAAGTTTACAAAGTATACAAAGTTAACAAAGATTACAAAATTTATGATGTTTGCAAAGTTCATGAAGTTTATAAGGTTTATAATGTTTACAAAGTTTACAAAGTTTACAAAGTTTACAAAGTTTACAAAGTTTACAAAGTTTACAAAGTTTACAAAGTTTACAAAGTTTACAAAGTTTACAAAGTTTACAAAGTTTACAAAGTTTACAAAGTTTACAAAGTTTACAAAGTTTACAACGTATACAAAGATTAGAAAGTTTATAAAGATTGCAAAGTTTGGTTACAAAGTGTACAAAGTTTACAAAGTATACAAAGTTAACAAAGATTTCAAAGTTTATAATGTTTACAAAGTTTCCAATGTTTGCAAAGTTCATGAAGTTTACAAAGTTTATAATGTTTACAAAGTTTATAAAGTTTACGAAGATTACAAAGGTTACAAAGTTTACAAAATGTACAAAGTTTACAAAGTATACAAAGTTAACAAAGATTACAAAATTTATAATGTTTGCAAAGTTCATGAAGTTTATAAGGTTTATAATGTTTACAAAGTTTACAAAGTTTACAAAGTTTACAAAGTTTACAAAGTTTACAAAGTTTACAAAGTTTACAAAGTTTACAAAGTTTACAAAGTTTACAAAGTTCACAAAGTTTACAACGTGTACAAAGTATACAAGGTTTGCTAAGATTACAAAGTTTATAAAGTTTACAAAGTTAAGAAAGTTTATAAAGCTTATAATTTTTCAATCCGATGATTTAAAAAAAAATATTCCATCATAAGTCTCCACTGGGTACAACCTAACGCAACACGTGATTCGCACTCTGTCTTGTTCTAATAAAATTCACTCAAAAATCATTACCGTACCTACGTCACCTGAAATAATACTTAATTGAGATAATAGTCAACGAGTTCTTACCCCTTCTATGCGCTATATCTCGAAAAGGGCTAAACTTGCTAAAAAATGGAAATGACTAATCTTGTGGAAAATAAAATTTCCTATATCTTTCAATTAACGTTTATTGACATGCATTACATAGGAGGCGAGTTATTCACGAAAAAATAATGTTAGTAAACTTTGACCATTAATATATAAGTTTGCACCATTAACAATTTAGGATTTTATAAAAGACGTATTTGTAACATCAAAACGTAAAAAAATCAGCTTTTTAGGAATAATTACTCCGGCCTGATATCCGGTCTGAGGCGCACCTCCACCTGGAGAACGTGTAACCATACCGCAGATCGTGTGGTTCGATTCTAGTGGGTTCCCCCATCCCCTTTACCTGCATGAAATCATCAGGTTTCTGAGGCGGGACCTATGCCTGCCTCCCTTCCCTGGTGTATTATTAATTGTACTGCGTTGTGTAGGATAGTGGGCGAGCGGAAATCCCCGTGTGGCGGCCGCGTCACACTGGTATGATGAGTTACTTAAAAAGACAACCAATCCTAGTAAAATACGTAAACATAAATGGGTAGGTAATATTTAAATTAAATTAACTCCGTGGCTTATTCAGTTTATTAATTTAGTACCCATCTATATGAAATATTTTTTCACACTAATAATGTTTTATAACTAATTTATAAATCTATCTCTGTATATAAAAATGATTATCTGTGATTTCCTCAAAAATTGCAAGACCGGTATAAATATAGCACAGTTTGTTGTTATTAGTGCGTTTTTAGAGATTAGTTTTAATGAAATCCAATATGTAAAACTGTTGCCATAACGTTTTAAAAGTAGTATAAACATTGAAACCACAATGTTGTATTGAGGTTAGCCCATAGATATATCACTCTGGTACATGTTCAAAAGTAGAAGGTTTGTTTTGGTAGATTATTTTCAAAATGGAAAACACCGGGTGCCTACGTAATAACTTTATTATGGAGATATATTTAGAAAAAAAAATGAAATGCAATAAAATTTTAAGATTAATGTTTCTATGTTTAGAAATAGTAATAGTCGTCACAAGTCATTACTTTCGCTGTCAAATTAATTATGGCACCCATACGACAAGCAAGAATTCACAACATCATAACTTTATTCCAAAAAAAAGATAAGAAAATCTAGAGCAAGGCCGGGGACACATCTGCTAGTTTTTTTTATAAAATTGTAAATCTCGATACAGGCTTAGTTCCAGCGGGGTTAAACATAGAATGGTAAATATTAAATGTTAATATGTAATGAAACAATTAACAAATACATTTATTAGTAATATTTTAATTGAAAAAACTTTAAGGCTAATACTGTTCCCCTTTTCCCCTTTACTCCCCCATTTTTTGGGCCTCCGCTACCTCATTGCGCGAACCGCCACTGACTATATATTATTTTATGCGGAATAAGACAATTAAAGCAAACAAAATTTATTTGTGTACGCCGGGAATCTAGAACCTTACCCTTCGACAACGGAGGCTGTCAATCTACTCTGAATGTAATAATTTTGTAACTAACTAACAAACAATCACGCCGTTTCCCCGCAAGGGTAGGCAGAGAGGACGAAACGCCAAACAATTTGGCGTACACTTCTTGCATTTATTCACATTCATACAACGTCTGATACATTCTCTTCTGTTATTCCGACTTCTAACATGGCACGACTCAAGTATTTGATTCAGAATGCCCGAACCACCTAAGCGTCCCTTTCTTAATATTGCTCATCACACTTACATAAGCGTTGCGTTCTTTAGGAATCTCAACATTTTTCACACGATTATACATGGTTTTACAACACATTCGTTTCAGAGATCTCATTTCTACAGCAATCATTCTACTTTCACCCTTCCTCTACTAGTTCCATGCCTCACTGCCATACATCAGGGTTGGTATCAGCACTCCATTGTGGACTGCTAGCTTCATCATTAAGTATCTACTTATTTATTAATTTGTTTTTTTTTTTCTACGTTGTGAAAGTAAGTAAATGCGTACCACCTAGTGGCGTACATTGCTTTATTACCGAAGGTAGACTGTATGTAGTTTTTTCAAGTCTGAGTACGAATTATTAGGGACCTAAAGGGGAGTTATTTTTCAGCAAAAGCGGTGGTATTTTGCGACAAAAGTAGCAAAGCCGTTTGGTTTTGATATGTTACACGAACTGACAGTTCACATTATGACTTAACACACTAATAAGATTCCGACAGTTATGTATAATGTAAGACGCACAAAACTCGGGAGAATATTATGTCAAAGTCAGTCTGTTTAATCGGTTGTATTTCTACGGATCGACATACTTATCTCTACAGTCGGGGGTGTAATCACTGTAGATAATAGGTATATATATATATAATAATAGTAAGAATTTGTTTAACGTTTCCACCAAACGAATTAGACTGAATGAAGTTTTTATATTTATTTATACATATAAAAAGAAGAGTTTCCCGGGCGGTGTTAGTTTGTTTTGTATACAAATCTACAGTTTTATTCCGAGTTAGATGACATTTTCCACATTTGACCTTCAAAACAAGAGAAAGATTTACTGTCTTCGTAAGTTTTCGAAAAAACTACCCCTATTCCCCTTTACCACCCCTTAAAGCATAATTTCGGTACTAGAAGAAATTTTTCACACTTGACGTTCAAAATACTGGGTACGGGTAAGGGTAGGGATAGGTCTAAGGGTAGGTGAAGGGGTAGAGGAAGAGGTAGAGGTAGAGGTAACACATCACATCATCAAAACTATACTCCAAATCAATCATAACCCCGGGCAACGCCGAGTACTTAAACTAGCGTGTTTTCAAAAAAATTGTCTATTCGAAAAACAGTTTGTTCGTTCGTTAGTTTCCTTTTTAGCTTCCTGCGCAGACAACAGTGTAGAGCTGTGATAGGTTTAAAAAAACAATTAAAGCATTCGGTTTGGTTGAGTTTGATCACTTTTATTTTTCAACGTAATTATTTTGAGTTTGTAATAAATGTATCGTATTTACGATCTTAGCGAAATTCGGCTAAATTAGTTGTTTTTATGGATAAATTATTAATTGAAATGTTTTAATTTGGTGTTTTTTAGACATTTATTAATAATCTTCCGAGAAAATCAGTATTTATGGGTGCTCAAAACAGATTCAAGTCGTAAACAAACGAGTCGATTCGCGGTACATTGACCACAGTGGCGTGTATTTCTCTATGACCAAAGGGAGGCTGTGTGAAGTTTTTCAATTTAAGTTATAATTTGAGCATCTTTCACAGATTGTTGTTGTCAACAAAATACATTAGCGTACGAGTTCCTTACCAATTTCAGGGACATTATTTTGGTCAAATATTTGTCGTATTTTTTAAACATCTTTTAATTTCTTTTGATGGCACGTTTTCTTAGGGTAGGAACAGCTTTTTAGTGTTTAAGGACTCCACGCCACTAGGAATATATTCTCAGTATCTTTTTTTCTGGGAAAGACCACCACGCATAACTCAGGACACTAATAAAATAATGAAATAAAACAATTGCTTTGTTTAAAACCACGAAGTTTATTAAATTTATTACGGCAGTAATAAATTACGTAATATTTTTTTTTAAATCGTGGTTATAAACTAAGTCATTGTTTTATTTAATATGTCAAACCACAAAGTGACTGCTATAATATTTTCAAGTGTTATTTAATTTAATTTAATTTAATTTATTTACATCTGGGCTTTTACGCGTATTTTAAACATAATATAAAGAGCTATCAAAAATTATAAGAACGTAGAGATTTTAATCCATAAAGTAATGAACATTTTTTTTAATCGTTTAACAGTGACATAAAATAGAAAACTAAAAGAATATTATAACACACAATATTATAAGCTCTACAATACTACATATTGTAGGATTCATAATTATTATAGAAATATTAGAATTTCAAATATAACCGCCATTTCCCTAAATACCGTATTGTAAAATTTTTGTGTACAGTGCCAGGGAAAATTTCTTTATGTGCTAGCGGCACTTGTTGATAGCAATCTTATATTTAAGAGATGGAATTTGGGCGGAGACGGAGGGGGTTCGTGCTGGGGGTCCAGCGGCCGAGGCTGGAGATGGAGAGAGTCGAGTTCGATTCTAATTTGGAGTAAAATGTTTTGGCTAAATCTATTATATGTTTTCGGAGTGGAGGAATATTCGAGCCCGTGTTTATTATCCTATTCCTGACGAACCAGGGACTTTTGGTGAAGTCATTTCCTTATTGAATACCAAATATATCATCCGTTATTTCACTGTTCTAAGACGTACATTCTCATTACTTCTCATAACATTAAAATCATTGACTGAAATAATGACTAAAACAGGATTTTGATATTTATCATTTTTACAATGACAAGATTCACATATTAACATTTCCGCGATGTGCTAGACGACTGTACGACTGGTAAATACAGACATTTTGAAGTAAACATTCTTCTGAGACTAATAGATAAACTTAATTAACACAGCGCCTTTGAGGTGATTTTTCACAAATTATCCAATTATTATTATTATTAATTACAAACACTAGAGTTCTTTTATAAAACCATAGTTAAACCACATTTAATAAATGACTTAAAAATTATTTTGTATTTTCCACTTTATATAGAACACAATAATTCGTAAGGTTGTTCGTAACCAGGGAATATTTATCTTTCTTTTAAAAAGAGAAAGAGAAAGAGGGAACCATTTTTTTGTTTGTTTTAATAGCTATCTCTTGAATTTATTTTCATATCAATATTAATAATAAAAATAATTTAATTTAAAATCTTTAATTTCTAATATAAATTTGTTATTCAATATTTTATAATAATTTTTGATTAATTGCTTATCTACTTTAATTAATTTTTGTTCATGTTTATGGTTTGTCTATACTCGACATATTTATTTTTTAGTATTATATATATTCCTAATGAAGAAAGCATCGCTTTCGAAACATGTTGATATCTGCGTATATTAATAAAGTGGTGAATACAAAATAATTTTAAATTCGTTTATTAATAATGACGCCACATAGTCAATACCAATTGTTTGAAGAAATTATAATCCATGTTTAGATTACTGCTCTACAATATTATATTCGGCCAATGAAGGATACTCAAACAAGCTGGAAATTATTCAGAACAGAGCTATGAGATGTGTACTAATGTAAAGTAAATATACATAAATCAATCAAACGAGAGAAGACCTCGATTGGAATCCAATAAAAAAAGAGTATCTAATTTTTTATATTTAAAATTCCGAATAACCAAATGCCAAAATAATTTATAATAATATTTGGAAAATCATCTCAAGGGCGCTGTACAATTTTTTCCACTATTCTATCTTATCATTAACTATAGAAATCTATTATTACTACTTATGGATAACAAATTGCTTCCACCGGTTCATCGATCTGTAATGCTAAACTCCATGTACAATGCATTTGACCCATGAACGTGATGCCGCGTTAAAAGGTACTATTAGGTTATTAATTTTATGTGCAGCAGATAATATTATACAGGACCGTACTTATCTGGCAGGTCACTTGAGATAAACACCGTTTATTAGAGAAATAGTATTTATTTTTATTTATTTATAAAATGCATGATATTTAATGGAGTAGATAAGTTACTTTGTATTAAGTCTAGTGTAAACATATGGATTTATTATATTAACATGCTGATAATTAGAAAAATTATAATAGAAAGTAGAAGATAGAAATGAGAAAAATACACGTGTAAGGATTAAATCGTAAAAATATACATTATTATTATAATTTTTTTTATTTGTGTTCAAGCATGCACACATGTACAGATAGGTGCATGCATACATACACACGAAAACACATACGCATATATATATATATATATACTCACACATACACACACACATTCACATGAATATACAAATATATACCCACACACCTAAACAATATATACACCTCTATCTGAATACAAGAAATAGGCTACTAACATTATCACAAGCATCTTCTTGAAACTGTGGTATTTGGCTTTGCCTTCATTTCAATTGTTAAATTATTGAAGATTTTAGGAGCAAGGAAATGAAACTGTGACTGTTTTTGTTGCTGGAATAATATAATTGGATTGGTTGGGATATCCAGTTTTACATTTTGATTCAACAATAATTATAGAGATAATAATAGTCGTCATAATGCATTACTTTCGCCGCCAAATTATGATCCCACCGAAACGACAAGCAAAAATTCATAACTTCGTAACTTTATTAAAAAAAAATCACAAGGCCGGGTAAACATCAGTTATTGATGTAATAAAAAATAATATTTTCTTTTAATCAGTTTGAATATCACTTAAAACACATTATCGTTAGAAGGATCAACAAGATTTTTCTCTCACTGACATTTCGATTAATCACAAGGAATAAAATATTGAAAGTGCAATACCCAAAGTAATATCTGCTTTCCATTATAAATCTTCACAATCCGTTTGTGATAATTCACTTCAAATACATTAGCGTTACCGCGCAGGTAATGGAGATCAAACTCACTTAATAAAGGGAATGATTAATTTTAATTAAAATGCTTTAAAATCACTGACGTCAGAATGAATAGACTTGCCGTAACCTACCATTTCGATGGCAGCAGGCAAAGATCACGAGACACCCATCTTGAAACGTTTAAACTAATCGGATTTTGTAAACAAGTCAAATCTTTTATTTATTTGACATTTTTCTTAAATTGACGGAACGCCTAACTCGCTCCTCGCCCCCCTTATTTTGGTTCTTCCCCTTGCGTGTTACGGCGTCTCTGTGTTATTTGCTCTGTGATTAAAACCCAGCTTCTGGAGTTCGTTATGATTTTTTTTTATGTAGGTACGAAAAAATAAATTGAAGAGAAAAATATTTTCTGATTAAACTTCTTGCTTTACATAAACAAAAAAAGCAACGGAGCATCACAGCTCAAGAATCTCCGTGGATATATTATCACGGAATTTAAAGACATACAAAAAAAAATTAAACATTATTTCACCAAAACTGAAAGATCGGTATACGAGTATGATATGGTTGCCTATACGAGTATACCGCGTCTGATGGAGATTTTCAAAGTTCAAATCCAGAGTCCCGTATTCGGTTCTTTTAAATGATAAGACATTGTCTTTATTCTTAGGGTCTCCTTGATAGCTGCAGGCATCTTTAAAATTATTTAAGTTCTATTATTATATTAAGTCTAACCTCACTACTCGTATAACAAAACTGTACTACTGTTTTTCTTATTTCTCAATTTGTATAATTTTTGCTGATATTTATTTCGATATTATCTAATTCGACTCTAGTATCTCTATAACAAAACTGTTTTCATATTTTTTGAAAATATTGTTTCCAACTTGTGCACATTGATCACAACATGCATGCACCTACATTGTTCTATTATTCCGTTACATTTCTATGATGATTGTTATTTATTGTTGTAATATTGTTGAACTAAACTCCTGCTGACAAGCTACTCGCAGTGGCTTAGCGGGTACAAGTTCCCATTATATATAATTAATATTGCACAATAAAAAATAAATAAAAATAAAGACATTTTGTTTAACTGCGGTTTTCCACGTCAATGAAAGTACACTTTTAAGGGGTTTGTGGTTTTTAGAATTTTAATCACTTTATCTAACATTTCGGAATTTTGACATGGAGACTTTACAAACATCACAATTTCGTTAATTTGGTTAATTTAATAGCATTATTATGCCATAACCGACACAATAAAAATAGTCAATACTTACGATTATTTTGAGTTTTCTTTTGTTAAAACTACGCAAATATCGACATATTGAAAGAATGTTAATGAATGAATGAGCTGTCATCCGAGAGAAGCGGAACCGTTGTTAAGCAAAAAGTCTTTAAGCCTAAGGATAAAGACAATGTGTTATCCTTAAACCGGAATCAGGCACCTGATCGCTGACATTTCTGTTGTGCGATTTTCTATTAGGTATATGTAATTTTATTTAAAAAATTGTTTCATATTAATTTTCCATTCGTCCCTATAACGACATACTTTTTTTAATAGTAATAATAATAATGTTTATTTATTTGAAACACACATTATTTAACAACAAAATTTAAGAAAGCTTTGACTGCCCAACTAGGAATAAATCCCGTTTTAGGACAGTCAAATTGACAAGTTTAGTTCATATTAACTGCCATATTACAAAAATATAAGGGAAAAGGTTAGTATTGTAATATAATATATCTAGAAAAAAGTATAATAATTAAGTATGAAGAGATTATGTATATGTGTTTGATAGGTACAGGTTGGTGCTATGAGGAAAAAATGCATTTAAAATTGAGTAATAAAAAAAAAATATATTATTGAGTAATATTTTTTATTTATTTTATTTTATTTTATCTGGAAAACCAACAGTTTACAGCAATAATTACATTTATCAAATATATTTAAAAAATTAACCAATAATAGGTTTTCATTTAAGTATTTAAATTATTCAGTTTGAAAAAAAAAGAGAAGAAAAATTACAAGGTTAGCCTATGAGGTTAGGATAATGGGAGGGAGGGGAAGGGGAAGGGAAAGGATCAAGTAAGGAGTAATATGTATTGTGTGAATGTTATTTATTTATTTTTGGTTTGAAATTATAAGGGGCTGATTGAATAAGTCGAACTCACTGTATGAAGTGTTAAAATTTTGTGAAGCGCGTTGAATAAAGGTGTTTTGTTTTGAGTTAGTGTTGCATTGAGGTATGTTTAGTGTGTGGTTCTGTCTGGTTTGTCTATTGGGCACTCTTAATTGGATTCGTTCAAGTAATTCAGGGTAATCTATCACAGAGGTGGCTATTTTTTGTAAAAACAGTACGTCTGCGGAATTTCTGCGTGAATATTGATAAGATTGAGTTACGTATCACCCAGCTTTATGAAACTTATGGATGCAGCCTGATGAGGGTGCATCAAATATTTAATAACATATTAAATATATATTATTCAGTAAGTACAAAAAGTAACTATAGTAAATTGTTTATAGCCAAATGTTTGTCCTTTTTCCTTTCCTTGTTCAGGGTTTTTAATCCAGTTAAGATCTTTTCACAAAGAGCACAAATAGTGTAACATAAATTCAGTTTAAATTAAAGCATGAGATGGTAATAGTAATAAGGCCAAAGCGCCGCAGTACTAGTTAGATAGACAAGATGAAGGGTATTAGTGTGTTAAGGGTGTTTTAAGTTCCTAGATAGATAAAGGATTATAAAAGAATCCATGAAGGATATAAAAAAAAGTTTTGTGGTTTTTTTCATTTTTAATATAGTGTTATATTTTTCGCAGTGTTTAGTAATTTCAGTCACCGGAAAATTGGCCACGGCAACGATGTGGTTAAAAAGAAATTTTGCATAAAGTCACCAAGTAGAATTGTACCAAAAGATTAATGACAACGCTGTGAATACATTTTTTAAACCGAAATAAGCTTTTTTTGGAGAATTTTCTTAAGATTTTTACCAAGAGGACCTGAAGAAAAATTGCGGGGAAAGATAAATTCATTACATCCAACGTAAAAATTCTTGAATAAATAAAATTAAGATTTTGAAAATATTTAACGAATAACAAGAACGAAACTCTTCTGTAACTCGTCTTTAAAATCTTGACAATTAAAAAAATCTTAATAAATTGAATATATTTTTAGAGTTTTTTTGACGAACCATTGTCCAATTACGCAAAATACAAAGCACGAAATGAAATAAACAATAGTTACAGAAAAAATAACAAAATATACATACTCCATGAATGAGGAAATTACAAAAATATGTCAAAAATATATATATATTTGAGAGAATATTCAAGTCAAAACCTGAACAAGGTTTTGGTATAGTACATGAGTTTAGACATTCTAAATAATAATCTTCGAGGTTTAATTTCGTACAGCCTGAAAAAAATCAAGTAGACTGGTACCAAAAATTTTAAGGCTTGGTTTGAGCTAACAAGTGTCAACATTCTAGACATTGGAGAATGGTACCCATAACTTATAATGTTGATTGAGGAGAAGCAATTCGTTATTTCTGTGTGCACGACAGGGAATGTTCCGTATGAGTCAATAAGACAATTAATTATTTTGGTAATGCGAATAAGATCTTATATATTGATTAGACACAATGTAATCCGTCTTCCAGAGGGTAATAAACCATCCTGAAAGTAGTTTTTAAAAACATAATAAACAGTTCCGTCAGCAATAAAAAAAAATTCAAATAATAAAAACAATATTAGAAAGCAGGGAACTCACTCCCGAGATCCATGCTATATATACCATAGATTTAGTATTCATTGTACCAGTCTGAGGATGCCCGTGATAGGATGAAACCGGTCGGGTCGAAAATATAAATAAGTGGAAAAAAGTTTCAAAGGTTTTTTAATAAAAAAAATCATTTTAGTGCTTCTATTATTATCACGTCGTATATATTCTGATTCGTGTTTAAAAATAACGGACCGCACTATTATTTTGACGCATCCGAGTATTTTGAGTTAGTTAGAAGTTAAATGGTATTATGGAAGCGGAGCAATAAAATTGCATTAATATTGAAAAAAAATAGAAAAAGATCACATGCACTGCATCCTGTACTACTGCTAATGTCCGTTTTTCCCAACTTTTCGAATGATGAATCTGAGCCACCGATCAGCCAAGTGTTTTGTTGAGGATTCGCTCCGTTTGACCTTTTTCAAGCATGTTTTTCCTAAATTGTCTAAGTGCGCGCCCGTCTACTTACATAGAAAATAAAATAGTGCCCGCTCACTTTCATAAACTTACATTTGACATTTCTCTCTCATGAAATACAAGACAAAACGTAGCTTATAATAAGTCAAATAAGTTAGGTTCTCTTCAAAACATATTTTCATATTTGAAAACGGAAATAAATCTTTGTTATTCAAAATTAGAATCGCGATAAATAGATCGCGAACGAATAATGAAGTTTGACATATCACTGACAGTTATTCACCCTGTTGAAATTTTTTATAATTAGTCCTCTGTTGAGGGGAACTTAATCCACAAAAATCGATATCCCATATTGATCATATATACATTGGAACAGTGTTGAGGCAAAATTTCAGCTTAACAGTTTCTTGGTAGGGTTGGGAAGAACGTCCTTGCTTTTTAAAATTATTTTTCTATCACTATCATTTCCAAATGAAAACTGTTTTAACTCAGTCACCGTGGCACTTTACCGCGGAATTAGAAAACAACTGGTAAAAGTAAACTCGAAATATTATGACAAATGGAATTTTTTCAGGACGTATAAGTTTCACTATTATTTCTTTAATGAAAACTAATACCGAACATTTCTCGCACAATTGGAACTAGTATATCTCGTTACCCGGAAGATTGTATTACAGAAAAGAACATTACTTTATTGTGATTTTATTGTACTGATGTATCCCTAGACTAATGGCAAAGAAAAACTTGTCATTAAGAGGAACGGTTACGTTTCACACAAAAAAAATCATCAAATGGTATAGCAAATATCTAGTACGGATTAGAAATAATTATTTTTGTTATGAACTTATAAAATAAAGGCCATCAAAAAAATCGATTTTCGCGATTTCATGGGAAACTTTAACAATTATTTGACTATAAAAAACGTAATAAAATTACCATTAACACGCAAATAATTGTCAATATTGCCTCTGAAATCAATAACAACTTTAATATTTCATAATTTAAAACAAAAATAAATAAAGTACGTCTAATCCGTACTAAATATTTACTTTCCCTTTAATTTTTAAAAATATAATTGAGTTTGGGTGGGTATTTTGGTCTCAAATCCAATTTTTTTTTGTATAAAATAGGGAGTGCAGAGATCGAAATGCTTTGTTTACGTAATTTTGTAAATATTTTTGTTTTATGTGACAATCGTTCCACATTGAAAAATTGTTTTTATATAAGTAGTATTTTTATTAAGATAATAAAATGTCCATTTTTAAATACTATGCATAATTCACACCCGAACTTGGTAAACTACAAACATAGATCAATGCACGTCACTGCATGGTCCAGCCCAAAGGTGTAAGTTTTCAACAGCAATAGTCTGATGTCTCAATCCCCTCGTTCCTCTCATCTTGTTATATTCCCCTCTCTCTACTTCAGTGATGCACAACCGTTTTTTTCTTTCCCGTGGACCACCTGGCTAAATAAAATAAGAAAAAAATCAACAGCAAAGATTTTTCGCTTGTTCTTTGTTTACACTATAAATGATACTTTTTATGGGGGTCCATGTTGTTTCTGAAAATATATAAGTAAGATAAGTAAGTTTCGTTTTTTATTATTTTATAGCAATCGTACGAGTTTCCGGGTGCTATGATGGGGCAGTGCTAATGATAATATTCTTAATTTACTCAGTAGAACACAAAAAGCTACTATGAAAATTATGTAAGAACTAGCACTGACGAAATCTTCAACAAACTTAAAATTATATCAATAAAACAAATTATACTCTAAAACAATACTTCTCTACATCCACAAATACCAAAAAAAAAACAAGAAATAACAACAATCACACATATTGGAAACACTAGATCTCAAAAACACATACAACAAGGAACCACAAACGCAATATTTGGACAAAAAACTTCTTATACTATGGTACTAAACTCTACAACAAAATCTCTCTATGCTTCAAAAATCACAGCCATAATAAATATAAAAATCAAATAAAACACTGGATACGTTACATAGGGAGATCTGAAATATAAAATATATTAACACCAAATATAGACTAACACCGAAATCACTCAACTGCACTTAAAACACCCCACCTTACAATTGTTTTACTGTTTTCATCCAGCACATCAATTTAATATAATGTAATTTCATATTTTGTAAATGAAATCCTCAGCGCGGGAAATCCGAATGAAGATATCATTATTTGTAATTTTTTTATAAAAAAGAAGATAATAAAACATTATTACTATTATTATTCATCCTTCAAAGTATAACGGTAAGCGTAACGTAATAGCGCACACAAATGGCGCAAAATAAACACTTTTCGCAAGTAATGCTTGTTACACACACTTAATATAATATATGGACATGGCATATCTCATGATTTTGATCGCCGTACGATCCCATAGAGTCGTAACACACGGGTACTATAATATATATGTGACAACTGTATAAAATTGTATGTCAAGCATCGCTCCCCCACATATATATATTATCATATTATATTAACTGTGTGCAAAAAGCTTAGTGATTTTACATATTGAAATAAATTGTTTGTTGGCGGGTGTACATATAAAACATGAAATGGAATAAATTGTTATTCTTGGTTTAAAGTACAAGTCTCTCAAAAAACTTCATAAAAAACATTATATAATTGTAACGATAATATTATACAGTATTTTTTTTAAATGTTTAATTTTGAGCCATCTGTGTAAGAAAGGACGCTGTACTGTTTATTTTAAAAATTCAATCGTTTTTAAACAACAAAAAAAACAAATTTTCTACGCCGATAATTGAAACACGGTTGTCATAACTAATAAAATTATTTTGTTAATAGTAAATAGATTAATGACGTTTCCATAGCTTTGTTTGAAATGTAGATATATTTTATACATACTCAGATCGACCATGGACTAACTAACTAACTAACTAACTAACCATCACGCCGTTTCCCCGCAGGGGTAGGCAGAGATAACGGACCGCCAAACAACTCAATCTTGGCATACACTTCTTGCTTCATTCACATTCATACAACACCTCATAAATTCTCTTCTGTTATTCCGACTTCTGACATGGCCCGACTCGAGTATTTGATTCACTTGATCGTGCCATGTCTTCCTCGGGCGTCCCCGGCTTCTTCTTCCATTCACATTCGCGTCATATATTCTCCTTACACTCCTTTCTTCGTTCATTCGTTCTACATGCCCAAACCATCTAAGCGTCCCTTTCCTAATCTTGCTCACTACGCTTACATCAGCCTTGCATTCCTTACGAATCTCAACATTTTTCACACGATCATACATGGTTTTACCGCACATTTGTCTCAGAGATCTCAATTCTACAGCATTCATTCTAATTTCATCCTTCCTCTGCCAGTTCCATGCCTCATACTTGGAGCAGGTAGATGAGTTTGTATATTTGGGAAGTATGTTTACGAGAGATGGAAAGGCTGATAGGGATTTTAAAAAAAGGGTAAATGCACGAAACACCATTAATGGAGGACTGAATGCGGTTGGCTCTAACAAAAAATGTTCAAGTAAGCAAAGCTGGCAGTCCACAATGGAGTGCTGATACCAACCCTGATGTATATCAGCGAAGAATGGAACTGAAGGATGAGAGGAAGGATGAAAGTAGACTGAATGCTATATAAATGAGATCTCTGAGGCGAATGCGTGGTAAAATCATTTGTGATTGTGTAAAAAAAATTGAGATTCGCCAAAGATGCAAGGCTGATTTGCAAGCGTGATGAGTAAGATTAAGAATGGGGCACTTACATGGTATGGGATTGTAGAGCAAATGAACCGAATACTTGAGTCGGGCCATGTCAGAACTCGGAATAACCGAAGAGAATGTATTGTTGTGGATGAAGCTAGATCGAGTTGTTTGGCGGTCCGTCCTCTCTGCCTACCACTGCGGAGAAACGGCGTTAGTTAAAATGAGATGTATGTAATAAACTAAATACCCGTGCATGTCAATACGATTCTACAAAATCGTTACGTTTCGTGAACAAAAAATGATAATAGCTCCATTATTCAAAACTTATATTAATTATTATTACTCTATTACATTTTTGGACAAATTACTTTTTAAATTATGTATTCAGTTGAATTACCAACTGATAATAATAAAACATTATTTTTCACCTTTTAAATAACGGTCTCCCGATGCCTGTGTACTATTTAGGTATAATTTTATTGTAGAAAAACAATGTCTGTTCACCGTAAATTATATTGTAATATTTCTGTTGACAGGTCGAGTATTTATCATCACCGAAACTCGTGAGATCTTCCACCCGCTCCTCCAACAGCCAGATCTTTCCGAAACTTCCGGTGAGTCCTTGTCTTCATGCTTTAACTGATAACTTACTCAAAACGACTAAATTTACTCTTGTTAAAATGTATTATTGTCATAATTATTTTGGAAATATTTGATGCCACGGAATTGTATAATTCGACTGTTCGGAATTGAAATGAACGATGATTTTAAAGCAAAAGTCCGCGGCGCGATATAATTATTCAGGTAAATATAGCGTATGTTTTAAATTGACCAAATTCGTATTTTTCAATAAAACTTTATCGAAGGTGTTTATTTTTTATTTATTTAATAATTATTAACTAGGGCTATGATGTAATGAACGATACAGAAATTTAAAAAAGTTTTTAAGTAGTAGATAACAAAAAAAATTAACATGATGCATTGTAGGTTAAGGCTGGATCATTATTTAAGTCTGGATTTCATGAAAATTGATCCCCGACAGTTGATGCCCGGACAGTTGATCCCCCAGTCAGTTGATCCCCGGGACTGTTGATTACTCTGACTGTTGTTCCCTCGGACAGTTGATCGTAATGTTGATGTAAGCAAATATGGCGTATTTCCCTAAACAGACTGCATATTTTATTTTATTTGTTTTTTGCGAAAATTAACAGCAAATTCATAATTTACATGTATTTAACAATTAAAGCAATAAATCATGCCAATTATAAATTTTCAACTGCTGATGATAAATACTTTGAGTAAAGTATGACAATGTACAGTTTTACATTAGTTAGCTTAAACTATGTCAGTCGAGGAAGGGGTGGGTAGAGGGAACATAGGAGTGGGATAAAGGTACAAATGACTAGAGTAGATGGAAAGGTGGTTAAAGTTATTTAGTTTGAGATCAGTCGTGTAATGGATTTTAATTTAATTTCACGTACAGTTGAGTTAAAAATGTCAATGTGGTAATATTTTGGCCTCAAAACTAAAATTAAGTTTTGATGAAACAGGTCGCGCTGTCGTTCCTCTTAAGGTATTACTCAACGCAAGTAATTGTAACAACTCTCAGTTGCATCTATGATCCAACTACATTTACTAAATAAGCAACATTTTTTACTCAATGTGTCCATTGTTTTGAAGAGCCAATTACAGATTTGTTCACACATCTCATTTAATTCAAATTAACTTTTCAAATATCAAATAAGCTATTACCACTACAACATAACCTCTAACTGCATAGCTAACTCATTGTTAAACACACGTACTTGTCCTTCGATAAATAGGGTTAAAAATACAAAATATTTTGGTATGCAGATAGACGATCTTCTTAAATTGAATACACATGTTACAAACTTAACGACAAAACCAAGGAATCTTGTCTATTTCTTTAAAAACGTTAGATATATACCGAATAGAAAACAACTGATGTAAGTTTACAGTGATCTTATCCAATATGTCTCGAATATGGTATTATCATTTGGGGTAGTGCCACAAATACTTGCCTGGAGCCTTTAGCTAAGATCCAGAAACTAATCTTGAAGGCTGTTCTCAACGTTCCATTAAGGAAGAGTACTAATTTTATTTTTAAGAAAAAAATATTCAAAAAATATCCTTCTGCATCAATTTAAAAATACCCATTTGTTTGAAGAAAGAACAAGCACTAGAGCCCCAAGACAATCACATGTAAAATATTCCAGTTCGTAAAACCTCTTATGGACAAAGAAGTTTTAAATACAATGCTATTAAGCTATTCGATCCCCTACCTAAAGACAACAGAAATACGCATAACAAAAGTTCCTTTAAAAATAAGATCATTGATCACCTTCTAAATTCTTTCGTACCTTTAAATTAGAAAACTTTTGAAAAAAAAAAAAAATTGCAATCTATTAAACATCTTAGCTGAACAACCACCCCTGAGAATTGCCATCTCAACACCGGCGCTCCACACCTAGTGAGATGGACAATACGTCAGCCGATAACAAATGTTCATATATATGTAATAAATAAATAAAATAAAAAAACACAATAAAAAAGGCATTCTTCATCTTCAGCAATATGAAAAAAATAGCTAACAATTTAGAATGGATATATAAATATTTTCCTGAATTACGTAATATCTAAAATATAAACAACAACAAAAACATGTACTTACTATCAGCGAAAATCAATAAAAAACTTTTTTTTTCTCGTTTTTTCTCCTCTACATTATTTACTTACTTCAGACAAAAAACAGAGTTGGCATTATTCAATTCAGAACTGTCGCATTAGTGTCGGCAGTTTCAGCAAAAGTATTACCGGTGAATTTGAAACGATGTGAACTTGATGGATTAAGAACGGAAGACAATATTCTACAAATACCAATACTTTTACTACTGAAATGCTTAACGCATTACGTAAAAAAAGACACATCTGCTTCGAAAATAAAAACAAAATTCAAGACCATGTAAGTATATTATGCATTTACATGTAACGTAAGTTAAAATGATTTTTTTTATTAAAAAACCTTTGGAACCTTTTTCCACTTATTTATTTTTCATCGGACCGGTTTCACCCTATCACGGGCATCGTCAGACTGGCACAATTAAAACTAAATCTATGGTGTATGGTATATATCAGAGATGTTAGGAGTGAGTTTCTCTGCTTTCTAATATTGTTTTTATTTATGACTTGAAATTCGTTTTATTTCTGACGGTACTGTTTACTAATGTTTTTACAAACTACTTTCGGGTTGGTTTATTGCTCTATGGAAGACGGATTATTTTGTCTTTGTTTACTGAAACTATGGGTTTTTAAAAAAAAAATGTATAATGTCATTCGTGTTACTTTTTGTTTGAACATACGGTTATTTCTGGTTTTGTTTTTTCCGTGTGATTTTCGTCAGTTTTTGTCCTGTAGTTACATGAACTAGGGATAACCAGGTACATTTTAAAGGGTCTTTGAAATATTTTATTATGTTATAATAGGTACACATTCTATTAATATACCATTAATACATACATACAAGTACATACATGCTACATGCATAATACATGCATACAAGTAAGGTTACACTATATCGTAAGTTACTTAATGGTAGAAATGAAACATAACTATAATATGGTAATATAATACGTATCAAGTAAATGTTAAATGTTAAGTATTTAGAAATAAAACCTAATGATAATTGTAATCAATAAATATGTAAAAATGAGAGATTTCGTACAATTAAACTGAATATACTCAGTTTTGTAAGACTTATATAAAATGCAATTTAAAACAAAATTACAATAAGGAAACTCCGGTGAAAAATATTATGGCTATACAAATTCACATAGATCAGCAAATTCCGATTCCGAATACATAACTTTTATTATTTATGTAGAATTTATAAAGAGTTAAAGTTTTTAAAAGGGTAGTATGAATAGAATATAAAATTATATACGGTAAAGCTCATCCTTGTTTTAACATTTGACATTCTAACCTCAAAACCGACCTGCCATAGATTTAGAGTATTTTGGCAGGCAAAAAATGAAAATTATTTTAACTATGCAAACAAAATATACTGATATTTAAGTTTGAACGACATTATTGATATATATTTTTTTTACTGGATTTCGTTATTGAATTGTTAATGTCAGTTTCAGTGTCTACATTATAAGCTTTTGTTGAAACGTCGGTTGATGGAAATATAAATTCTTTTTTTTTTTTAATTACGAGATTTTAATTATGACGTCGTCTACAGGCAGTACTAATAATATAAAGAAACATCAAAAATAATTTAACAGTTTATATCGAACCAATTATTTGAAAACTAACAAATAATAATGTCTAAACTAATACTAGAATCAACAATAGACAATTATTCATGCACTGCAGTTGAATCATCATCGCTACATTGTACATCCCATGGTGGGATCTGCCCTGCACCGCTCGCAGTGGTCTCTCGGCGTTCGCTCGCAGTCCTCAGTCTCTCCACGCAGTGCTGTATTTGATTATTGTTAATTGTATGGAATTGTATTCCCGACCAGAGGTGACTGCCAAAGTGGGGCGCACTTGCGATTTGTACAGGGTCAGCAGTTGTGTACTATTAAAGTATCTGCGGGCTCTGTAACAATAAGGCTAACTTCTGAGAGGCTAACTTTACTTTCGCTTCTTTAACAATAAAGATATAAATATAATATCTATTTAGAAAGTAATTTAAAATCAAATATAGTCTGACATTTAAATAGTAATAGTGAACAAAAAATGAGGGCGCTGCGATCGTTTGAAACGTTTTATATGACAACACCAAGATGACTTATAAGGAGTTTTAAAAAGTACAATAGTTCAAATTCACGATTTTTTACTTACGCCAAACGGAATGCAGAAATTAGTGGTACTTTTCAAAAGGAGATGATTCCAGGTCACATTTTAAGACATTTACGTAAAAAAATTATTTTATTTATTATTGAGCTTTGCAAGGAAGTCAATATCACTGAAACTTTTTTGTATATTAGAAATTTATTTATCGAAATAGTCATATTTTAGATGTTAGATAAATAATTTTACATAAGAAAAAAAAATTATGATATTCTGCATTGTTTCATTAAAACGAACTGTCAAATTCGAAAATCAATTTATTTTTAAATAACTAACCAACTACCCATCACGTCGTTTCCCCGCAGGGGTAGGCAAAGAGGACGGACCGCCAAACAACTCAATCTTGGCATACACTTCTTGATTCATTCACTTTCATACAACGTTTCATATATTCTCTTCTGTTAGTCTGACTTCTGACATGGCCCGACTCAAGTATTTGATTCACTTGATCGTGCCATGTCTTCATGCGCGTCATATATTCTCCTTACACTCCTCTCTTCGTTCATTCGCTCTACATGCCCAAACCATCTAAGCGTCCCTTTATTAATCTTGCTCACTACGCTTACATCAGCCTTGCATTCTTTATGAATCTCAACATTTTTCACACGATCATACATGGTTTTACAACACATTCGTCTCAGAGATCTCAGATTTCTACAGCATTCAGTCTACTTTCATCCTTGCTCTGCCAGTTCCATGCCTCACTGCCATACATCAGGGTTGGTATCAGCACTCCATTGAGGACTGCTAGCTTCGTTTCTTTGGACAACTTTTTGTTTGCGTTTCAGTCCTCCGTTAATGGAGTTGCCTTATTTTTACATGAAGAACAAAATTTCAAAAATGTTGTTACAAACAATTGTAATTTTTAATTTTGTTTCACCACCAACAGATATATTGCTTACTCGTGGAAGTTCGAAGTTTGCTCGTTAATTTCTTTTTTCGTCGCCTGCATAGATGAGTTTTTTAAATTTTTACCAACATGTGGCACATAAAATTTAAAAACGAAAGCTTCAAAATTCATTATCTTTTTCCCCAATGTTCGCGAATACGTGGAAGTCCACACGCATATATTATACACGTTGAATAAGTACACACGTATATTTAATAAAATTATTGGCGTGTCACCTAATTAAGTTGTTTTAGCTATGAACATAGAATTTAAAATGATGACGACATTAATGTTCGGAAACTATGTTAAATGGATAAATGGTTTGCGACGTGTAAGTATAATTAAATAACTATTATTTTTATAGGTTATGGAACATGCAATGTATTGGGGATGAAAACAAGTTCATAATAATCAATAAGGGCAAAAAAATATTTAAATAAATATTTTGCAGACCAATTTTAACATAATATGTTATTAACGATATTAAAAATGCAAGCCAATGTGAAAGGTCTCAAAGTAAGATGCTTAAACTCGATTATTTGGAAGAATACTTTAAGGATTAATGCTGCGATGTATCTCTGTAATAAGTATAACTATATAGTGTACCAGTGATGTGTTTCTTTATAATAAGTGTCTCTGTACACTTATATTATAATGTACTAGTGATATGTCTTTACTACAAATGCAAATTATGTCTTAATGTACTGTGAATGTTAATTATGTATTTTAAATATTAAGTCTGTTTGTTTCTAAAAACTGTACTGCAGGTTCTGCATGTGATCCCAGAGTTTCTGAGTTTCTTAACTTTTGGGAATACAATGCATAATGTGTTGTATACTTTTTTTAATAAAGTTTTAAAGATTTTGTAGAAATTTACTTGTTTGTGTGAGAAATGTATCCTTAAAGGAGATATAACGGGGATTATATGGACCGTCATTTGGTTCCCGATACGGAACAACTAGAACAAAGGGTTAAATCACAACAGGTTGGCCAACCAATCTAAAATCTTTCAAGAATTTCACTGCTGTAATTATTATTATTATTATTATATAGCAATAAGGTAATTAACATAAATAAATGTTTTGAAAACGTAACGCTTTAATGTGTTCCAAAATAAAGATATCGCGAGGTCCTGGAGTCCTAACGCGGCCAAATCGATAAATTAACAATATCGGATCGATACGCTTAACTGACGACGATTCTACGTCGATTTGTCGAGCATGGTTGTGCTCGTTAGGCGTGTTGATAGCCAATCTAATATTGACAACCAGATAAATGAGAAATCACCCTACGGTGACAACCCTGGCGAATATTGTCTATGGATCGGCATTACTAAATGTCAAACGACAAACGTACATGCGAATAAATTGACAATGTCGAATGAGTGTTTACTAAGATATCATAATACTATTAAATTGACTCACTTTAATATACATATAATTTTTTGACGCTAAAAACGGAGTTAATTGGTTATTGAGGTCTTTAGTCATAACTCGTGATATTCTGAACAACCGTCTGAACTCTGTTTTTAGATGCTCGAACGGATTCAATTTATCGCAAAAACAACGTCTTTCAATTCTACGAGCTTCCTTAGTCTGCCTCCGTTTATTAATAAGCTACTAATTTTGGATAACGAACGACTTTATTCAAAAAGTTGTGTATATTGACAGTTAACCGAAGCTTATCTGTCACACAAGAGGCTGCACTAAATTAGGTGGGATTTTGTCTACAGGCTGTCGGAATATTGTCTATCAATTGTTGACCGTGCTTGCACATACCGCCTAACGCCGCTTAATAACCATAGATTTAGTCAATATCGTATTGACATAGGATTTATCGATCGACCGCGCTATCTCTCGCTGATCTCTCCTACTTAAGACGATGTTTACACATCGAGTAGTGGTACATTGGGATTTTGGACAAAAGGGCTCCAGTTTTTGTTGATCATTCATAAACACGAAAATGCATAAGTATTTTCCATCATTTTTTTTCTTCTTTCTGTTTGACATCTTTTCATATATTAAAATTAATATACCTAGGTATTCACAGATCTTACGACAACCAAACTATCTGCAATTATGTTTGGTTTTGTTTTGTTTTAATTTTTTTCCAATAGTTTTTTAACATAAAATAGAACATAAATAACACACATTTTTTTTACATCCATGATTGTTTAAATTTGAATAGTAAGAACTGAGAACCCACAGAAACGCTGCCAGTGTGTGGAGTAATTTAACTAAATACAAGAATATTAATTATTTTAATAATTATAATAGCAAGAAAGTACAAATGGGAAAGCCTAATGGGAATTTTAGAATTATAGTAAAAGTAAGATTTTTATTTTTATTTTAAGGGAAATTTTAGTTAAGCAGAATTTTCTTTTATTTATATTTAATAAGATCTACACAAAATAGCCTAACCTAATATAATTAGAAAATAACATATATATTACATGCATGCAAATTAAAATCACAATTTAAAGTATTAACGAGTGGCAGACTTACTTGGATGAACATTTTAGCTATTATACTATAAAAATTTAGAAGCTAAGGGTGTAAATAATCGAATATAAAGTAGGTACAAATTACAAAAAAGCAAGATATCATTATATACATGGTTTTTCACTGAATACTAAGGGATTTAAATAACTAGGAAGAGAAAACCCCAACTAAATAAGCTATGGAGGACTATTTCTACGTAAATGAAGTTATTGGATGGGATTTTTTGAACAATTTCATTTTTAAGACCCGTCTGAACTTTGCTAAATTCTGGAGATTAGCAATATTTGTGCTTATGGGCCTGTATGGACAGCATGCCAAAATTAATTCATTTCAATAGATTTTTTCATTTAAACCAAAATATGTGGATCGATAAAACAGCTAGTACCTAGATACAATGCGCCCGGGGGTATGGGTACAGGATTAAGTTTTTTTTATGACAATTTGAAGATACGAGTTATTTCGACGAGAAGATGTTATTCGAAGGCCTCTTTTCATCGTTAAAACCCCATACGGTTGCCCGCGGGCACCCCAGTACTTAATTTCATTATCTGGTTCGTAATATTCCACGATAAAGTAACATCGAGAACCACACAAATTTGGATTTATTTCTTTCCGCGAGATGTCGTGACGCGTTGGAAATGAACACTGAAAAAACCCACGCAGAAATATTTTAAAACACGTCAATACGCATTTTAAAATCAAATCATACTATCAAATATATCATATATAAGATCATTTACTATTTACTGATTATTATTAACTTATTTATATTCATGCATTATTATTTACTTATTACGATTTACTGATTATTATATATATTTATAGATAAATTTAACATAAGTTTACCCATGTTTAAAAGATACCTGAACGATATTTTTATGTTGCAACAATTATAAGAGCATCGCACAAGAGCTATTGTTTAATTATTATTTTTTTATATATATTATCTTTGTGCTCATCTACAATCCAAAAACTTGTTCCTCTTTTTTTTCTTTCTATGTATCATATACTATATTATGTATTATGCAATTTCATACATTTTTACATCATCCGAAATATAAAAACAAATTGCTTTTTTTTCACAATCTCATGCACTCATATTATATATTACGCACTTGTGTATTATGTATCATGTAGATCAGGCTATTACTATTTAAAAAAAAAAGAGTAGTATCTACAAATTAAAAACCTTTCCCTTTATAACTTCTCTGTGTCATGCACTTATACATTATTATACATACAAATATATTATAAATGTGTTACACTTATATACCAACTATGAATCATGGTATTTTTTTAAAGTTCTGTACACATAATGTTAAAATATGTAAAAGCCCTTTGGGGCGTTAATGAATAAATAAACAAAAATAAAATAAATAAATAAATAATTTATTTATTATTATTTACTCACTACTTCTTGTTAACAAAAATACGGTCATCCTATGATTGTGGCTAATTGGAGCACCGATACTTAATGTTAGTTATTTGGGTTACAATGAAATTATTATTGTTGTAATCTAACCAAGATGTACTGAAGATTTTATAGTTGTTTATAGTCTCAATAACTTTGGTGTTATTTAAAAAAAAGTGTTACTTTCCGAAAGGAGATGATTTTACATAATATTCTAAGACAATTTTATGTTTACACTTTTTTTATTGTTCATCAATATGCAAGGAAAAAAATATATTTTTGAAATTTATGTAACAAAAATGATAAAAAAATAAAATAAAAATAAAATACACGGATTAAAACGATAAATAAATAAAATAAAAAATAAAAACATAACAAATGAATTATGATGATTTGTCAAACGAGAATATGTGAAACAAATTTCAAAGATAAAGTGACTAGCTTGGCGTTGCCATAGAAATGAAATTTTGTAGTTCCAAAATAATAAATATGTGCAATTGAATGCCAAGCTATAATATTGTGAACACTGAAGAAATAACGATGAAAAATGAACAAACGTATCCAAATATCGAAATTATTTTTTGAAAATATTGGCTGGTCATTCCGGGGGCTAGGCGTTGAAACCTCGTAAGTAATTTGACAAAATCATTTTTTTTTTCAAATCAGTGACTCGTAATTCTAGTGATCTCAGTAAATTCACCTCACAACAATTACCGGTACCAGGAATGTTGTTACCTTTAGTTTCACTGACTCTGAATAATTTAGGAACATTTTTTCCTTTATTTAGAACTTAAAACTAAAGGTCACTTGACTAATTTTGAAGGAGCCTATTTTGTTTTTTAGTCATAATTTTTGTAGATTTAAATTAAGGTTTTAGGTGGGTACTGTTCTAAAATGTCTATAAGTAATATCGTAACTTTTGCTATATAAAATATACAACCTTTAAAATGTTTTCCAAGACGCCTTCTGAACATGTGGACTCCCACCCGAATGGCACACATGTATAAATTTATGATAATACAAGCTTTCTATGAATTATTAAAAAATATCAAATCTTTGTTTTACGTATTATAATTGTGCCTCTACCTATAACATTTTTGATGAAAATTGTTCCCTTAGAAATAAATAAGATTTGCTGATTTAACAATTACATAATTTGGTTTCGTAAATATTTCAAGTTAGCCGAGAATATACATAGCTAACAGCTTTATAAACTTCGTTTGAAGGTTTGCTCTTTACGTATTAATACAAGAGCACGAGCAAAAATGTTTTCGTTTACCGAAATAGTATCAATACCAAACTTCCCTTAATTTTAACCCCCTCAAACAGTATAACACGCCCTTAATAAAAATTGAGTCTACAACTTTTCACAATATAAGCAGCGTAAAATAATACAATTTGTATCCGACATTGGAATAGAATACATAAGATTCGCCCCAACGTTAATTAAATAATCCACGAGTCCGGAATTCGCTAAGCTAGACTTCTGCTCATCGTCTGTCTCTGTAAATATGTGTTCTTATATTATGACGTTACGCAAGAGTCCGTTTTATTGAATTATCTTCATACATATATATACTCGTATATACTGAGTCTTAGAAAATACTGTACATTAAATAGTTTATACAAAATAATTTTTTTAAATAAACTAATTTACATAGGAAATAGGAACCTAATAAGGAATATCAAAAATAACAACAAATTACATAAATATACATATTGCAGATGAAGAAAGCATCGCTTTCGAAACATGATGATATGTGTATATTAATAAAGCGGTGAATAAGAAGTAATTTTTAATTAATTTATTACCAATCTTTTGAAGACATTATGAAAATTTTACTGTTTCCTTACATTGTGTTCATCAATGTATCCTAATGTGATTTTTGAAACATTTAAGGTTAATGTTGAAAATGATGTCCAGGCACAGAGATATCATTCAGTAGCGCCATACATCGCGTCATGCCATGGTGAGCCAGCACGTTCGTTCTGCCATGTGGAACACTTGTGGTGTCTGGCGGTAGTTAATCGGTACGATCTTCGAAATTCGGCTCTCAATCAAATAAAATTGTGCTTACAATAAGCGGGAAGAAATCTTCAATATCTAGAACACAATCGTGAGGAATAATAAATCTAAGAAAACTTAACTGATAATCCAGGAGGAAATAGAAGGAAGATGTAGAGAAGAGAAAGAAGTCACACATCATAGATTCGGAACTTTTAAAACTATTCCGGGCTTTTGCATGTGGGGTGACGATTGCCCTGATGTTAGCCAACTTGCAAAAAAATGTTTATTTAATGACAAAAACAGGTGAGAGGGAACGCAGAATTGTCAATATCACAATTGTGTGAATTGCTTATATACTCGTACTACGAAGGGTGTCTAATAGAAATTGAACCAAGGGTGGTAAACGGCAACCGATTTACATTTTTTGTTTGTTTTGTTTTTCAATGTAATATTTTTGAACGTCGATGTCTTTTTCACTTTGCTGAACATTTTCGAACCAGTCAATTATTTTTCAAAGTTTTGCGGTAGAAATGGGATTCGACGGCGTCCTGAACGAATATCACAAATGCATCTCTTCTCCTTGGTGTTTTCTTGGTAGTTTGGCATAATAGACCACATTTATCCTAGTATTTTTTGGTAAGTAGTCTATCTTCAGAATTCTCTAACTGTCCTATAATATTGAGGACATGCGTTTGGTGATAGCACGTTGAACTTTGAAATTCATAGGAGCTATTTCTCCATTTGCTATCCATTCTATAGATTCTTATAGAATTGAGGTTTAAATGATGGATCACAGGTTAAAAATTTACCCCACATCTTGTCTCCACTCTATCATACAACTGGAGGATTGCACGAGAAGTTTCCACTTGCCACTGTCGAACTAATGGCATTAACATTCTAGGTACCCAACTCGCGCATACCATGTTCATGTTTAAATGATTTTGGATGATCTCTCCAACTCCTTTTGTTCTGATGTTCACATCATTAGCTATATGCTGAATACAAACACTCTGATTCACTTTTCTATGTTTTTCTCAGTCACTTGCGATGTTTTGGGTACAAGGTGGTCAATATCTTCAACAGACTCTCCTCCTTGTTCATACACTCGAGTCCATCTTTTATTTGTCGCATAAGATAAAGAAGACTTATCATAGACACTGTTATATCTATATATATAAAAGAAATGTTTGTCTATCTGTCTGTCCGTGATTTTCTCGAAAATTATTCTACCGAATTCGCTGAAAATAGCACAGTTTGTTCTTATTAGTGCCGGAAAGGTTTAGAGAATAGTTTGAATGAAATCCAATATGTAAAATGTTTTTTAATTTTTTATTTTTATAATGTGTTACATGGTTTTTTTTCTTAGTCCTCCTCACTAGGGGTTCCTGTGGTGAGACGGACTATATATTGCTGTTTCTAAATTAGTATGAAAAATATTGAACGCGCTATTTTGGCCACTTTGGCTAGCCATAGATTACATATTCAAAAGACGATTGTTTGTTTGGGTAGAATATTTTCAAAATGTAAAACACAAGTGGGTACCTACTTAAGAACATTTTCATTTAAATATGTTTTGAAAAAATAATGTTTGGAATGAAATAATTTTTTGAAATGAACGTTTCCTTGTTGCCGTCACAAAGCATTAATTTCGCTGTCAAATCAATTATGGCACCAAAACGACCAGCAAGAATTCACAACTTCATAACGCGTTGACGTTTACTACCTTAATTATTAGATTCCCCTTGTACATACCTTTACAATTTAATTGTATTGTCGATTATAATCATAATTCTGATTAGGTACGTCTCTAATTTACGAAGATCCCATCTGGTGGTGTTATTTGCCAATAGTTATTTTAACCACGTTTACGCTTCAGGTTTCACCGTTCGGTTAGGGAAACTTTTCAACCATAGACTAGCTAATTCTCGGCGCCACTTTTCCTCATTAGTTATAATATAATCTTCATTGAATTTAGCAAATTCTGTTGGTAAACTGCTCGCAAAGAAGACGCCTTCTAAATTAAATTAAGATAGACTAAAATCACTACTCGGAGCCATGAATATCCTAGAACGTTATTATACAGAGTAAATTCTCAGATTAATTCGTCAGTACGTAAAATAAAATAGTACGGTATGACAAATATAACATTGCAGGCTGTGGCGTTGATCTTGTAAAATCCAAACTGTTCCTAACCGTCTGGAGCTAGTGAGAATATGGCATCCCCAAAGGGGAAATGTTGTGAGGTTGAAGGTAGTGGGGAAGGAATGGAGATGAGGGAGAGAAATTTGGGGAGTACTTGGCTATTCAGATACGGCCACCAAACACGGTTAAAGCCATTTCATACAACGTTTCAATTCTGAATGATTGTCTTTCACCAGGGCAATACTGAGAGTAACTGCCACTCTAGAACGTCCCGCAAATACAATATATATATTATTTATAATGAATTATTTATGTAACAACACAAATGGGCGCCGAGATTTGAACCCGCGACCTTCGGATTCTTAGCTGAGGATCGTGACCACTCAATCACGGAGCCCCCTGCAAAGCTATCTGTCCTAAGCCGTATGTTTGTTTTATAAGAATAATGATTATTTTTGACATTTTGTGCATTATTTGTGTGATACTGCACACGAGTTACAATTGTCCAGGGCCAGAGGAATGATGCCATTCCAAATTTTAGAATGCTGTGGGGATGTAGCGAGGTGGGAAGAAGAAGCTTGGTAAAAATCTGGCTACTCAGATCTAAACATGTCTAAATCAATTTTATGCACCGTTTCGAATTGAGGAATGTTACGAGGCAGTAGGGGAGATAAGAAGAACTGAAGAAGAAGGCTTGGAAGTAGATTCCTATCTAGCAATTATTCAGATCTCGTTTATAGATCAGTAAACAGAGTTAAAGCAATTCCAAAGCCGATTGGTAGACCCTCACAAAAATTATACTGGAAAAATCTTCCAGTCCGGAACGAGGCACGATTATATTAGTGCATGTATAGTACTACACACAGAGGCGTACATTCCACACGGGCATATTAGCACGACTTATCATACCTCAATTACATAAAAAACATTAACATTTTTAAAAATATTGCAAGCAATCAATCTATACTTTAAAATATACGACCCACCGATCGCCCTACTATAACGTGTCAAAAGCAGGAACTACTTAGTTATGCAAAATGCCATATTCAAATGTTGTCGGTATTCTACACAAAAAAAAACGTTCATGTGTGCATGTGCATTGCGCGTTCTAAAGAAGACTCGTTTGTGTTAGTCTGGCAAAAGGCCGTGCCTATCGGTACAAATTACAAATGTAGCCACCAGTGCCATCTGTTGATACCTCTATTGATTAGTATAACTTTACTAACAAAATAATTATCACTAGCAGATTGAAAATCTTTTAGTTTTTGCTACATTGTTGATATTGCACACATTTGCGCTGATAAAACAGAACACTTTTGAACACACGTAAAAGGGGCACAGTATGTTCATCGTGATACGAATTGAATTGCAGACTCTTTTGCATTTGGGGGAAAATTATTATTTCTGCTATTTGCGTCTACACGGCGATTAACATAGGACTCTAGGATATTAATATTGTAAGATATTATCTTGAATTTTTTTTTTTAATTATGTATATCCAGTAATTGGCTTTTAATATGCATAAATGAAACGGTTATTTGAATATTTAATTTGGCAGATAATCTAAACAAACATCGGCTCAAGCCAGCAGCTTAGCCACTCTTAGCAAAAACTTACCATATCTTTGGTAAGTTTTTAAAGTATGCACTGCATAAAAACTCTGTGCACGCCACTACAAATGTGTATTTATTTATAAATTAATTAAAAAATATTCTTAGTATTCACCACTTTATTATATATTGATTTATTCAATTCAGAAAAAAATGTTTTATGGTAAGAACACTTTGACTGTCCAACTGGGGAAGATCCCGATTTGGGACAGTCAAATTGACAAGCTTTGTTCGTATTGCATAATATATGAGATAGAAAATAAACAAAGTATAATAGAAACAAGTATAAATGTATTATATATTACATAAAAATTAATTTAATTAATATATTACATTAATATACATTTTAATATTCTATTTAAAGGTCGTCAAAAGTTACGCCCACTTTCTCCTCCAAGCTTAAGAAATATCGCCTTCTCTTCAATTTGATGTCGAGGTGTTTTTAAGTTACTTAGGAATATTAAAAACAAAGTGAAAGACGGTCACAGGCGGTGGATCGACGTTATTATTTTTAGAACTAGCAAAGTGGATTCATCTTACAACTTCAGATCAAATAGTCATATGTACGTAATATGACGTTGAAAATTATTGTTATTATTTGTCCGTGTGTCCTCAAATTTATCGATAATTACTCAGCCGATTTCGCTGAAAATAGCACAGTTTGTTCTTATTAGTACCTGGAAGGTTTAGAGATTAGTTTGAATGAAATCCAATATGTAAAACTGTTGGTATAATGTTTTAAAATTAGTATGAAAAACATCGAACTCGCCATGTTGTATTGAGGTTAGCCCATAGATATACCATTCTGGTTAGCCATAGATTACATATTGAAAAGAAGAAGATTTGTTTGGGGAGAACATTTTCAAAATGGAAAACACAAGTACGTACCTACTTAAGAACTTTATTATTTAGATACATTGTGAAAAAATAAATGTATAGAATTAAATAAAAATTTCAAATTAATGTTTCTTTGTTTCCTTGTTTAGAAATAGTAATAGTCGTCACAAGGCATTACTTTCGCTGTCAAATTAATTATGTTACCCAAACGACGGTCAAGAATTTACAACTTCATGAATTTATTCTAAAAAAATAATTAATCAATTAACATGGTTGACGATTTTCAACTTTAAATCTTTAATTTATTATTATTTGTATAAGACACTTCTTAAGAGAATCCCTGTCTGTAGGGATCATATACAGACGAACTATATCGCCACCCGGTTGGGTAACGCTTTGAGGCGGGTTAATGAGGGGGCTGTTGGAAGGGATTTATTAATGCGGGCCTTGAAGAGGCCCGGATTAAATATAGGAGGAAAGTAAGATGCCGGCAGCTCGTTCCATAGACTTACCTAAAAAAAAATAAATCAAGTTGGCCAAGCGACCCTTTCTTTAAAGCCAACATCAACTGTGAACGGATGTTACGTTCGTGTTCGTCGAAGTTCACGTACGTGAACTGACGCAGAGGATCAAGGCTGCTAGCACCTCCGAGCAGGTTCCATTTAAGTATCTGCAGAACAGATTCAGAATACCTAAATTGTGTGTGTGCATTTAATATGGCAATCAGTCTGTAAAAATGGATTGTCAATCAGACGAACCGCCTTCTTTGCACTAATCAAGCAGGTTTATCAAATATTTAGGAGTTCTAGCCCAGAGGTAACTTTCGAATTCAAATGTATAGGGTTGGCATTTGGCCATTTGTGAAGAATCTGCTAGTCCTATATACAAGTCGCCCAGTTTCTTAGAAGTCAGGTTTATACGGGCTTCTATAATAGAGCCCCGATAATTGAGCCAGTTTGAAATACTTACCCCAAGCTTTTCAATGGAGTCTTTATTGGGGAGAGTGCTCCCATCAAATTGCACCAGACAGTCATTGACCACCTTTTTTGCCGAGATCAGATACGTTTGGGTTTTTGAGTCGTTGAACCAGGTTGGCTATACCCCAGACACGAACCTTCTCGAGGTGGTGGTCAATTTTTATTTTAATAGCTTTCCGGGCCATTCAGAAAGGGCCTTGTCGAAATGAAAACCAAAGTGAACCGTGCTGTCTTGGGGCACATTCAACGAGATTGTTCATGTGTAACAAAAATAGCGTCGGTATCAGCACATATCCTTGAGGCGCACTTAAATTACAGAATACAAGAGTCATTGACTGATCTTGCCCAGGACCGCGGGTGTAAATCATTCTTAAATCTTTGTCATTCAAATATTGAATGACAAAGATTTATTTCCGTTTTCGAATGTCAACACATGTTTTATTGTATGTTTTAAATAGAACTGAAGAGAACCTATTATGTTTTACGTATTACAAGCTACGTTTTGTCTTGTTATCCCAAGGGCTCTGAAATAAATAAATAATTCTCACCGTAGATTAAAATCAGACATAACATCGTAACATACTTTAAAAGCGGAAATTGAATATTTACAAATCTTTCGGATTTTAAATCTGAGAAAATGATTCAGTTCCGCGTGATAAAATATCAAGAATGATCAAGATAAAGGTGATTTAAATTTGTGCACAGAATAAGCAGAAACATTTTCAAAAACGCGAGTGAAGTAGATACTTTTTCTGTCATTTATAATACACTAGCTGTGCACCCGGCCTTTGCTCGGGATTATTTATTTTTTGGAGTAAAGTTATGAAGTTCTTGTCGTTTGGGTGCCTACCTCTAAACAAAGAAACATTCATTTGAAAATTTTGTTTTATTCCAAACATTTATTTTTTTCAAAATGTACCTAAATAATAAAGTTCTTAAGTAGGTGCTCCATTTTGATAATATTCTACCAAAAAAAAATTGTGTCTTTTGAATATGTAATCTATGGCTAACCATAATGGTCTATCTATAAGCTAACCTCAATACAACACGGCAGGTTTAATGTTTTTCATATTAATTTTAAAACTTTATAGCAGTTTTACATATTGGATTTCTTTCAAACTACTCTTTTAAACTTTCCGACAGTATTAAAAACAATCTGTGCTATTTTCAGCGAAATCGGTGGAGTGATTTTTGAGAAAACCGAAGACAAACACACAGACAAACATTCGTTTTTATATGTATAGATTTTACACTATGGGTAGATCGATAGATTATTTTTATGGATAAATAAAAATACAGAGATTTTGCTATACAACACTTTTAATTTATTATCGCCATAATACGTACTCGTATAAAATGTAATAAAATTATTCTGTAACTAAATGTGTGATACAATTTCTTCTGTACCTCGCCAGTAGAATGTACTCGTATTTAACTAGTAACACTTGTCGCTGATTCATATTACATGAGTGTAGCTTTATACCGATATGTCCAAATCTAAAAAGTAAAATAAAAATAGGTTTTCTGTGTTTTATTTGAAATCTGAAGAGGGTTATATTTTTGACAGAAAACAAAAGGCCATCGCAATAAAAATAATGTTATAGGTTCCATCTAAAACACTTGGATTAAACAAGTATATTTTCTTCTAGACAGTACCTAGACGTATTGAACCAATGTCTCTTATAACGATCAGAAAATTTATTTGTATTCTGTTTTATAGATAACGTTGTATCGGGGTGCTTGTGTAAAGGATGGGATCTAATATTCAAATTAATAGAATTCTGATCTGAAACAGATCAACTTTATTTCTCTTTAGACACACACAATGATTTTAATATGCAGGGATCATGAATTATGAATTGCAAGTCAACTCGATATTTCCAAATTTTGTACGGAATAGGACCGGAAGAATCAAGAGTTTTTTTTTCTGTTTTATCATGTTTTAATTTGTTATTATAAAAAGCTTCTTTGTTGACGTATTTCTATAATTTTTTAGCATTGGCATATTAAAGAACGTACATTTTTTACGTAAATTTTTTGACAATATGTTCTTTAGCTACAGACGTTTTATTTAATGAATCGTCGAATTTTATTTGATTGCTAGGACGTGGTAAAATTGTATCGCTGCTGTGTTGTAATAAAACTCCCTTAGACCCAGGGAAAAATATGCATCACAAAAATACCAACATAGGATTTTCTCACGCGTGCAGGGGATTTTTTGGGCTGGAATAAAGATGCATTACTCTCATTAGAGGTAATACTTACTGGTTTCTGTAACATTTTGGGGAGGATTTATGTTTTTTTTATATTTAACCGAGTTTTTTTCCCTTTATTAATATTTATTTCAACTCCCACTGAGATATTTAAATGATTCCAATATTATTACTGCGATATTGTGTGGTTTGAATGAGAGCCGTGGATTTCTACCAATTAGATCATTTTTTGCCAAACCTTGGACTTATGCAGACAAACCACCCGCTATGGAATAGGGTTCGTATTGTTCATAATGAAAACAAATGGACTGAAACCAAGACGGATTTACGTACTTATTTAACAACAAAACATAAATTTCGATGACAACACTTCTTATTAAAACATGGAAATGCTTTAACTCGAAGTACAATAGATTTAGCCTCTTTTTCTTCTTTACGACGATAAGACTTGATCGCACGAACATCGTGAAAGCATTCAGAAAGGCAAGGTTTTTATTGACACATTTTAGACAAAACTAGTCGGGGTTTTCAGAAATGTTCACAGAAACTTCGCGTTTTTTTTAGTAACGCCGGTTACCTTGTTTCTGCTCCCAAGAAATTTAATGATTTTGAGATGAGTTAATTAAGTTGGGACAATTTTGAAGAGCAGCGTCGTTGATAAATAAGATTCCTGTTCCCAACAGAACTCTTAAATTGCAGCTCTTATAATGTTATCAGATCAGCGGTATTTAATAAAATACATTGTTCTAGCGGACTCCAATGCCTTTACTACCGGGAGAAACTTTAACAAAAGATTGTCGGAAACTATCTTTTTTTACTTCCAAAAGTTAAAAAAAAAGTTATAAAATTTATTTGTTGCCACGTCTAATAAATGATACAATGGCTTTCAAATTACATTGAGATATATAGGGGTGTAGAAAAAGCTTTTTAAACTACTTATGCTTTGCAAAATAATATTCTTCTTCTTTTTATCCTACTCGGGTTGATTACACATCGCATCTACAAGGCGTGGCTGTCGTATGCTACGTCACAGCCTCGCCTCACACAGGCTCTGGAGTTGCTTCTCCCAATTGTATCAGATGGACTTCTTCTCTCTGGAATATAATTTAACCTTCTGCCATTAATGAGTAACGGTGGTTTAATATTTAGCTTCTCCCGGTTCATCGAGCTTCTTATTCGATCCCATTGTGTGACTCCTGCAACTCCTCTCAAAAATCTCATTTCGGCAGCTTGGATCCTGGAACGTATTCGATCGTTCAACTTATGTAGCAACCAATTATTATTAATAGAGGGTTGTAATACTAGAGCTAGTTTAAATTAGATTATTCCCAGGTGCAAGTACATACTTGAAAAATTCTGCAAGCCCTTGAAGTCATTAACGTCTATTTGAGGTAATGATGACACTCACGTGGCGGTGACAAAAATAGGAAACAGTTACATAAATGCCGCGGCTAATGTATGCCAACCCGGTTATTTTCTGGAGTTTTTGTAGCAATTACGACATGTTTGTTCTCTTTGAGAAGCAAGGCGTTTACTTGCTCGGTGCTCGCGTGTTTATTTTCTTACGCCTAGAAAACATCCGAGCGCTCCTAAATTTCCCGACGCGCGGCGAGCTGTTGACTTAAATTAGATGTATTTAATGCATCACTTAACAGTTGAGAACTTGACGTAATTATAAGAGCGATTTATATATAGAACATATATTATATATTCTAAAACATCTATTTGATGATGGGACGATTTCACTATATCTCAATAAACTCTTCGTTAACTGTTCGTTGAATATCTTTAATCATACGAACAATAGGTCAATAAACTGGCGACCGTTTTACCACAAATAATTATTTGTATGAAACAGACAGCTTTTAAGGCGATGCAATGGGAAGTAATGTAAAATCGTGTGTTTTCGGTTTGAGAATTTGTTGGCCTAGAAGTATCATAGATAATTGAATTAAATACTGCAAGTAGATCACACCTTGGCCTTTCATTTAACCGTCCATTTTTTTGGTATGTCTTTTTATAAGCTAAGAAAAAAATAAAGTAAGAGGCATTAAAAAAATGTTTAAAGCGCAAAATCTCCTACTTATGAACTCTTTTTCCCGTATTTTCGTATTGTCCGTTGTGATAAATTAAGTTTTTTAGAATATGACCGTAAAACATTTTAATAATTATGTCTGAGCTTTACAGAATAGAATAAAACACGCATTTTGTTTTTTTTGCCGAAATCGAAACATGCGGCCGATGTACAGCGGGATTTTCAACCTTGTCGCTAAGTGCATAAGGAGCGCGTGATTTCGTTAAAATTTTAGCCGGTGGATGGCCTTAATACAAATATTTATACAAATGATGTTTAACAAAGGGTGAGCTAACAAAGTTTCCTGTGCTAAAAAAAAAATTGTTTTAGATCGTGAAACTTCATGGACTTCTTTTTAAAAAAAATTACGTAAATCAAATTTTTAAATTTTATTATTAAGTTCGGCGAGTATTTTTAGTTTTTATTATTCTAACAGCTGTTTCGGTGTTCAACTGTCTTCGTCAAATACCTTCAAAGACCATGAAAAGAACCATGCGAGTATTGCTGATATTATTATTATTATTATCCCTTCTGGAAGGGAATAATAAATAACAATAGTAATACTTGGACGATTTATAGCGCCGTTTTTGTGAAAAATCACCTCAAGGGCGCTGAAATATCTCTTGATGAAGAATAAGTGCCATGAAGACAGCGTAGGAAAATGATGAATTAAACAAATTTGTACCGAAGAGTGATGCAGTGACAAGAAAGGCTATAATTAAGAATACCATATAATTAAAAAAAAATGTTAATCAAACCAATAATATTATTACTAAGTTCTGCAAGAAATTTTACTTTTTATCATTGTGACAGCTGTAATGCGGATTAACCGCAGTTTGAAAATAGTCTTGAACGCCGAATCAGCTGTCACAATAATAAAAACTAAAAACACTTGCAGATATTAATAATTTCATTATTTAATTTGATTTACATTAAATTTAAAACAAAAAAAAATAAATGGAATTCTACGAATTAAACACAAAAACAATTAATGAATACTATCTCTTTTGCAAATTATTAATTTATATGCTGTGCCTTCTAAAGAATAATGAGACCAATGCCTTTAATTTACTTGATATTCTGAAATTTCATAACGCGAGCTTTTTTTATAACACAATAAAACCGGTTAATGAGAAAAGCTTCTTTGAGTCTCGTATTACGGGACAGCTTTAGCAGAGGCAAAAGCCCGCTAAGAAAAAAATACACTTTGATAATTTTGTGCAGTTAAATTTAAGCATAGTGCAAGTTGTAATGTGCGACTGTATCTATTTGAACAATTTTTGCTCCTTTGAGACGACCAAAGATGAAAATATTTCGTTATATAAATATAGCGAAAATTGCAGTAGGTGGATACCTACTCTTGGAATTTATTTTTCAAATTGTTATAATAAATTATTTCTAATATTTAGAAAATGTTTTTATATATGGTGATCTTTTTAATTTATTTAATTATATCGTCAAATTAAAATAGTTATCTCAAGAAAATGTGAGTTGATAAAAATAATAAATAAAGATTATAATGATAACAATAATAACAATTAATTTCTATAGCGTAGTTTTGCGAAGGTTCACCTCAAGTGCACTTTACACTAATTAACCTTACCTAATATAATGGTAAAATAACAGATATACTACATAGTATATCTGTTATTATAGTATTGTCCAAAGTCATGGTGTTTGAAAGAGAGAGTACGAAAACAGTATGCAATATAGTTGTGAAAGATGAATACTTGGAGCAGGTCAATGAGTTTGTGTATTTGGGAAGTATGTTTACGAGAGATGGAAAGACAGATAGGGATATTGAAAGAAGGGTGAATGCAGGAAACTCCATTAACGGAGGACTGAACGCGGTTGGCGCAAACAAAAAGTTGTCCAAAGAAGCGAAGCTAGCAGTTAACAATGGAGTGCTGATACCAACCTTGATGTATGGCAGTGAGGCATGGAACTGGCAGAGGAAGTATGAAAGTAGACTGAATTCTGTAGAAATGAGATCTCTGAGACGAATGTGTGGTAAAACCATGTATGATCGAGTGAAAAATGTTGAGATTCGTAAAGAATGCAAGGCTGATGTAAGCGTAGTGAGCAAGATTAAGAAAGGGACGCTTAGATGGTTTGGGCATGTAGAGCGAATGAACGAAGAAAGGAGTGTAAGGAGAATATATGAACGCGAATGTGAATGGAAGAAGAAGCCGGGGACGCCCGAGGAAGACATGGCCTATATCACCTTTGGGGATGCCGTGTGGGGGGTCGTTTAGAGGATAGGAAGGAGTGAACTTGGATCTTGAAGAGACCCATGTTGTAGGATGGAGGAGACATAGAGGCCGGCAGACCATTCCGCAGCCGAGCTGTCGAACACGAGAACGAGTCGTAGAATCGACCCGTTCTCATGTGATAAATGTCAACCATGTGCAATTGTTGTGGGCGCGTTTGGCGTGTTTCCCGACTATGCACTGGTGCCGAAGGGATCAATGATGCTATTTCTCCAGAGCATCTTCCATTAAAATACCGGTAGAACAAGGACAGCATTCCCACCTGACGTCTGTGCTCCAAGATTGCAGTCCGTTTGTTAAGATAGGCGAATCTATCGAACGGACCGCCCGTTTCTGCACAGAGTCAATTGTTTTTTCAGATATTTTGTGACTCCCGACCAGAGGTGATTGCCAAATTCTACAGTGGGGCGCACTTGCAATTTGTATAGGGTCAGAAGTTGTGTACTATCTGCAGCATCTGCGGGCTCTGTACAGTACACCCAGCTTCTGAGAGGCTAACTTTACTCTGGCTTCGATGGAGCCTCCATACCTGAGCTGGTCACTTAAGGTTACACCAAGCATATCAATGGAGGGCTTGTTGGGAAGATTGCTTCCATTAAATGAGACTAGATTGTATGAATAAATATATTTAATGGATTAATTTATTTAAAGTTGAGAGGTCCTGGGTTCGAGTCCCAGATGTAACCTATACCTTTATATATCTTCTTTGTCTTTTCTGTTTCAAAGATGTCCAAAGAAGCGAAGCTAGCAGTCCACAATGGAGTGCTGATACCGACCCTGATGTATGGCAATGAGGCATGGAATTGGCAGAGAAAGGATGAAAGTAAACTGAATGCCGTAGAAATGAGATCTCCGAGACGAATGTGTGGTTAAACCATGTATGATCGTGTGAAAAATATTGAAATTCGTAAAGAATGCAAGGCTGATGAAAGCGTAAAGAGTAAGATTAAGAAAGGGACGCTTAGATGGTTTGGGCATGTGGAGCGAAAGAACGAAGAAAGGAGTGTAAGAAGAATGTATGACGCGAATGTGAATGGAAGAAGAAGCCGGGGACGCCCCAGGAAGACATGGCACGATCAAGTGAATCAAATACTTGAGTAGGGCCATGTCGGAAGTCAGAATAATAGAAGAGAATGTATGAGACGATGTATGAATGTGAATGAAGCAAGAAGTGTATGCCAAGTTCGAGTTGTTTGGCGGTCCGTCCTCTCTGCCTACCCATGCAGAAAATGGCGTGGTGGTTAGTTAGTTAGTTTTTTTCTGCTTCATATTTCATTTGAGATTTGTTAATATTATCTTGAATGACATTTTATATTTACTTCTTCCAGAAGTTAAAAGTCTTCAATTTACTTTAAATCATAAATGTTATGATTATCTGTAAAAGTACGTACCTACCTGTGTCGTGCATTACTTCTAGATCAAGGGTGGACTGTGGTTTTTCAGGTGTTGATAATCTACTTCATCATGAAACCCGAACATGATTAGCCTTAACAAATTAACTTTCGAAAATCCTAAATTTAAATTATGTCTCTTTTTGATATGAAGTTATCTTTTATCGTCATTACCTGGAGTCGTTATCCGATCAAAAAATCGTTAAAATTTCATAATAATTGTCGTCATGGATGACGCTAACGTCCTTTATGCGACGAATTAGAGCCGCCTGCGGGTCACAATATATGGATTTGTTCAAACCGCGCAACTTTATAAAAAGGTAAATTTGACACCAAAGTGAGAAGAGTATTATACAAAGTTACTATAGCGCTTTTCATTTTGCAAAAATTACTTGCCGAACCTAATAATTTATACACCTACAAACCTATTGAAAACTCTGTGGGTAATTGTGATGTGGGTGCATTTTTGTATTGATCCCTACGAAGCAAGCTAAAATACCTAATTTTAGTAGGACGGACAAAAGCGCTCAAGTCAGGTTGCAACTACAAATTAGAATTTTGCCACGGCAGATGGTTCGGACATGTAGAGCGAATGAATGAAGAAATGAGTGTAAGGAGAATATATGACGCGAATGTAAATAGAAGAAGAAGCCGGGAACGTTCGTGGAAAATATGGCACGATCGAGTGAATCAAATACTTGAGTCGGGCCATGTCAGAAGTCGGAATAACAGAAGAGAATGTATGAGACGTTGTATGAATGTGAATTAAGCAAGAAGTGCGTACCTATATCGAGTTGTTTGACGGTCCGTCCTCTCTGCCTACCACTGCGGGGAAACGGCGTGATGGTTAGTTAATTAGTTAAGGACAATTTATTAGAGTTGACTAACTATAAATGTATTTTATTAAATTGTAAAAAAAACTTCTTTTTTTTAAATACGTCGTTCATCAGAAATTTGTAATTTTTTCGTAAGCTTTTAAACTGTTTTTAGAGTTTAGTTTTTTCGAATGCTTTTCAGCCTTTATGGAATGCACGCCACTGGTATCTACCTACCAAGCATGGCGCTGGTTCTAATGGAGAGCATTTGGAAATAGTTCTGTCTTAAAAGATCTTTAAATTGAAATCTAATCTCCCAGAGTACCCACGTAAGAATATAATATAACATCTACAGGTAATACTTGTCTACGTGATACGCTCCAGAGCTTTTTCCATCACACCACTTGATCTTTTAAGACCAAGAGGGAAGGTTATTAAATTACAATCTGCCCTTTTTATTATTGGTATAGTGCGAACTCAGTGAACTGAAATGAAATGAAAACATTAATACAGTATGTAACCATTTATAAAGAAAGTGGACCAATAATCATTTTACAACATTTTTAATTTTGTGACATGATTTTGATAAGACGTAATAAGAAATTATATATATTCGTAAGCAGCACAAAATCTACTAGCTCGGGCGTTATGCAATATTATTTATTTTTTTATATTTCCATGTGACGATTTTATTTCGTATTTTTAATAAGTATTTTTTTAGTTTTAACAATTTTTTAATTAAATTGGGTGACTTTAAGCTGTATAATTGATGTTCAATAAAAAACTATTATTAATGAAAGAAATAAGAATATTCATGTGGAACAAATTGTGAACGGATATTATGATAATATTAATGTTACATACTATTATTATTCTTTCATTTAAAGTTCCTAAAAAGGTACATAATTTTTTTACTTATCTTTAGTTGTGGTTTACTATGAATCTTTTATTACATATAAAAATGAATGTTTGTATGTCTGTCTGTCTTTGATTTTCTCAAAAATTACTCGACCGGTATCGCTGAAAATAGCACAGTTTATTCTTATTAGTGCAGGGAAGGTTTAAAGAGTAGTTTGAATGAAATCCAATTTGTAAACGTGTTGCTATAACGTTTTAATATTAGTATGAAAAAAATATTGAGGTTATCCCATAGATATACCAGTCTGGTTAGCCAAAGATTACATATTCAAAAGAAGATGGTTTGTTTGTATAGAATATTTTCAAAATGGAAAAAACAAGTAGGTGCTTACTTAAGAACTTTATTATTTAAATATGTTTTAGAAAAATAAAAGATTCGAATGAAATATATATTTTTTAATTAATGTTTCTTTGTTCAGAGATAATAATAGTCATCACGAGGCAATAACTTCACTGTCAAATCAATTATGGAACCGAAACAATAAGCAAGAATTCACAACTTCTTAACTTAAAAATAAAAAAAAACCTAAAATAACTGACGACGTGTATCCATCAGTGAGAATATAAAATTATGCTCGGTAAAGCTCATCCTTGTTTTGACATTCTAATTCACAACATGTGTGAAGCGTTTTTGCGGACTTTGAAAAACAAGAATTTTGAAAATTATTTTAAATGAATTCTATTAAAAATATACTGGTATTTAATCAATACGTCATTATTGTTTAAAAAAATAAATTGTCCGGAGTAGTAATTAGTATAATAGGCCATACTTTTAGAGATTTTCTGTTCGGTGGTACCTAGGTACTAAGTATATCAAGAGAATACCACCATTTTTTTATTAATATCACCTCAAGGGCGCGGTGTGAATACCAGCCTGCGTCTTGTTAACTTTGGTCCAGGGAGAGCAAAAGTTACGTGGATCATCGAATAATGGTGATCTAAAAATGTTTAATTGTCCAACCATGTTTTATCTCATATTGACGCACTCGATATTTTTGGCATTACAGCGATTCATTTGTAATTTTTTTAACTAAAAATATTTCTTTTGGCCTTATTTTTTATTTTATTTTTATATGAATACCTCTCAAGAGTCCCAACTGCTCCCAACCGTCTGGAGCCAGTGAGACTATGACATTACCAATTGGGGAATGTTGTGAGGCTGAAAGTATTGGGGAGGGGAAGGAGAAGGGGAAGAGGAAGGTTGGGAAGACGGGCTTAGACGGGCTTATAAGGTTATACTAATGCTTTAACGTATTCCATCCCTCCACCGAAATTTCTCCATTTTTAAGCCTCCGCATTCAGAATTTTTATGTACATATTACAAAGTTTTTATAATAATAGCTGAATGATTAATATAGCGCCGTTTATTTGTGAAAAATCACCTCAGGGGCGCTAGACAAATATTACTTTATAATAATAATAATAATAATAATAGTTGGACGATTTGTATAGCGCCGTTTTTGTGAAAAATCACCTCAAGGGCGCTGTACAAATATTTCTTAACTAATTATGTACAAACAGATACAGAAAAACATACTTACCTGGCAGGTCGCTTCAGGTGAACACAGTTTTAGAAAAATTTATTTATAGAGATGATAGTTTTACATGGTTATTTGTTTCTCCTTTTCTATTGATGTTACGTTTATTAGATGATTGGTGGCACAAGACGAGGTGGTATTTATTGAATTATTGGTATTAATTTTTAGGAGTGGAAAGTATTCATAAAATGAATTTTAGGACTCGAAAATATCTATAAAATTACCTTAAAAAGCGTAAGAAGCTTTTAATAAATATTAACTTTTTTTAAAAATTTATTTAACACTTTGGTTATTTAGTGTTGCGGGCTGTGGACGCATTTGCGCACCGATGCGTGAATTTTTAATTTAATTTTATTTTATTTATTTAATGACTTTAGGTAAGTACTAACCGGCCAGCCTAGCTAAGCAATTTACAGGAGAATTTTTTTCAATTTATGAATACGATTGTCTGAAAAGATGTGTTTTAAGTTTAGTTCTGAATTCTGTTGAGTCTTTGATAATTCGCAGTCATGCGGCAGTTCATTCCAGGCTTTAGGTCCTGACACTCCGAAAGCACGATCACCGAACTTAGTATTAGGTGTGCGCTTTGGTTCCTTCAACCTGCCGATAGCTGATGACGCTGCTGACCTAAGGGTGGACTGTCGTGAGTTGATATTTTCGGGAATACACAGTTCTGATAAGTAAGCCGGAGCCATTCCGTTAAGTGACTTAAATACCATCCAGCAGAGCTTGAACTGGATTCTTTCAGGACATTTGAGCCATTATATTATCTATTTAATTATGTACAAACGGATAGTCGCTTAAGATGAACACAGTTTTATTAGAAAATTTTATGGTGATCTCTCGTAATACTGAGAATATCGTCCACCACGGAACGAGATGAATATATTAATTTCTTAAATTAATGTAAACAAATTTGGTCACACAGTATTTGGTGGCCAGGTTCGAGTCTGGGAGCTTACCGATCCGTCATAGTGGTCGTCAAAAAAACACTGTTCAAGAAATATATTTTTTTTAATCAAAGGATAAGTCACACACCCTTACGGGAAAATAATAAATTGTTAATATGGATTAATAATAATAGTTGGACGATTTGTATAGCGCCGTTTTTTTGTGAAAAAATCATCTCAAGGGCGCTGTAAAAATATTAATTCCTATTCTTTATCTAATTATGTACAGATATAGAAAAAAATACTTACCTGGCAGGTCGCTTCAGATGAATACAGTTTTATTAGAAAATTTAAGCTTAGGGATGATACGATTTTTATAGTTGCGATTTTATTCTCCTTTTCTATCGATGTTACGTTTATTAGAATATTGGTGATGCAAGAAGAGTTGGTATTAATTTGAAATATTTATAATTTTTAGAACTTGAGAATATTTATAAAATGTCTTTAAAAGCTTAGGAAGTTTTTTATGGATATACATTTTTTTACACATTTAGTTATTTATAGTGTTACGGGCTGTGGACGCATTTGCGCACCGGTGCGTGATTTTTTTTAATACTTCTATAAGTGACTTTAGATAAGTACTAACCGGTTAGCCTAACTAAGCAACGTACGTGTGCATTTCTTCCATATATGGATATGATTTGTCTGAAAAGATGAGTTTTAAGTTTAGTTCTGAATTCTGTAGTCTTATGCACAAATATATATACATTATTTTTTTAAATCTCTATTCAGATGTCTAGTTAAAAGTAATTACATAAAATTCCTCAAAAAAAACCCCAAATTATTCTCCGAAAAATATAAAATAACACATGTGGTTCTGTTATATAAGAAGAAAATAGAAGCAAAAATAATGCTACAAGCTGGTATGTCTTATGTCACCACGAATAAAGGTAATTGGAATAAAATTCGCTTGGCAAGCGGAGTTTAAAAATGTTTGTTGTATGCTGTAAGTGCAAAAAGCGGTTTTTATTTATTTTGTGAAGAATTTTGTAAGAAAAAAAGAAAAAATAATAATCAAGGGAATCTTTCACAAATAATTTTAGATAAAAAGTCATATTTTAAAAAACTTGTTTTTAACATGGGTTCGTAATTTTCTAATGAAAAATTAATTCAGTAGTTTACACATGTATTTTTTACAACGTTTAAAGCAATTTTTTTTTAAATTCTTACGAAGGGAATTTCTAGGAAAAGGTTCAATTTATTCAAAGCATATTTTTTGGTTTCCATAATGTAAACCGATTCGTGGTACAGATAGCTTCGCCTTAACGTGTTACAGGTATGAAAAAACTCCAGCGTTTCTTTAGATACTACTTAAGTCAGCAGTCTTGAGATTTTTACCTTATTCTAAGTATGTCGTGTTTTATTAAAAAAAA
>JAHDVE020004972.1:0-39512 GCA_022606495.2 Halesus radiatus
TAATATTTTTGGAGATGGGATATCTTGTTGGTTAGCCGTTAAAATTTCGCAAGATACAATATTCACACGAAAGTTTATAATAATATTAAATGTATATACATTATCAAAGATAGATTGTTTTATAAACTACCAAAACACACGACTACTGCGGCATTTGTCTGAAAAATTCAGACAGCCCATTCACTTCTCGGTGCTGAATATTAAAATTTCAATAATAGTTCGTAACAGCATCTAGTAGGGAGACTCATCCCGCTTCAGCCAATGTTAGAAATCGAAGAATATCGACCTATTGTGGAGAACTCTCTGGTCGTAAAGGTTCTAGAAGCAGCAGTTATCAATAAACTATTGGATTATAGTTTGTCGATTATGAATGAGAGCCAATTAGGGTTTACGCCTAGCGTTTCCGTGGAGGAGTGAAAAACACCTGCCCTACAAGCCATAATGGACAGAAGTCTTCAAACCTTGAAATGAACCTACTACATACGACAGTGTAAACAGAAACTGAATATTCTAAGATAGAATGCGATACTAAAACAAAACTAAGCCGATCTTTTCCAGTTCCTACTCGTAAATTCAAATTCTTGAATCGGCTCCTAAACTACCACGGCTGGCCAATGGAGTACCCCAAGATATTACAATAGCTCCTCTGCTCCTTGTCATCTATATGTAAGAAATACTTGGACGACTAGACGATATCGGCGTAGCCCCTTTCTTATTCGCTTACAATTTGCTAATTATTGGTACCCAAGCCGAATTAAATAAAGAATAATATTTTAGATCAGGGCTCAAGAAGCGAGTATGATTATCAATAAATCCAAAAGCAGTGCAATGTCTATACATCATTTCCGACTAAATGCCAATAAAACCTTTTGTTAGTTAACCTGTGGTCACCACGTACCGCTACTTAGACTTGCAGATCGGCTGCTGTTTGTCACTCAAGGAACACCTAAGGTCTATTGAACCAAAGATCAACTTTCTGATACACCGCCTTATCCCAACCCGATTACTCGACGACCTACTCCTAAATGCAAATCTATTCAAAGTTTTCATTCTTACGCTGTATAGACTCTGCTTCACTCTTTATAGGCATGCATCAGAGGCTGAAAAGAAGCTAACTGGAAACACATAAGGATCTAGATGAAAATATCCTTTTGAATATCCGGCAATACTGCGACTGAAGTTTTGGACAAGGCAAACAACTAAAACTTAATCGCACGATCTAAGTAATCAAAAGAAAGATCATGGATCTCCGAGTTCCGAATAATGATAGAAACTCCACATCACCGCAATAACAAGCCTGACGAAGAAGTTGATGCGTCCACCTCGAACCATAATTATAATCTTCCTTAACCTCTTATTGAGTGTGAAGATAATCAAAGGCGGACAGAGGGAGCATCATAGACTTCAATGAGGGCAAGAGTGAGGCAAAGCAAACTAAAAAACAGCTTACTGCCAATTGCCAATCCGGTGATCATCTACTTCCCATCCGAATTTCCGAAGCTTTTAAGGATGACTTGTAGTTAGAGATGCTTGACCCATCGTAAGTGTATGAAATATTTCACATCTCGAGGTCGACCACTTCACGAAGAGCTAACACGAAAAAAAAAAGACCTCTCAAAATTGACATGTGCATGCTTCTCAGAAAATATAAGCAAAGGAACATCGAAAGCGGGTCACGATGATCAAGAATCTGATAAGGGTTTTAGAGTCCAAAGGGAGGGTGTATTATAGTTAACTATAAAAATATTCCATAATTAACTATATTACAGATAGAAAAGAATGTATGCATATAATAATTATGTAATGGTTATATGTCTATAATTATTATTTGATACAAACAAACCATTGTTCAACCTTGCAATTGCATACAAGATAACACCAACGTATTACTATAACTTTTATATAAATTTAATAAAATCATTCTAACTAAAGAAATAAGCAATAGTTTATCAAAAATACGATTGGTTTTTATATATCCAAATATACGATCCATACGATTTAATTTTAAGGATATTGAATAAAAAGATGAAAAAAACAGATATCGATGATTATATCTTTCTAAATTTTTCGAACTTATCGTTGACCAGATTTGTGGGGAAAATAAACATATTTTAGAGGCAAATATATTTTATCGATATTGATTAATATGCTTATTTATAATCGATTCTTTTGTATTATTGAATTTCTATTTATACAATAAGTTTAGAAATTTCCTTATATTATTATGAAAATACCTATCTATCATAATTTGAAACGAAGTATAAATAAATAAAAACAAGTTTTTGAAAAAATACAATAAAACAAATCCAAATGAGAAAATGAGGTAAGCAGGAAGTCCACAGATACGGTTGAGACTTCTTTGAAAACAAAATTCAAATAACATAATCTCATTGGAAAGATTGGTCGAAATTAATAGTTATACTTTTTTATAAAGGTTTTTCTAATTTTGGGGACTTTCTTTTTAAACATATAAAGTTTATATACAATTCAGACTCGCTCTTCGAAAAAAAATAGAAGAATATAGAACAATCTTTTTAATCTAATTATGATTCTACAAATAGTTTAAAACACCAAAATAGTTTATCATTATTTAACAAAAATTCATGAGTTTATCCATCTTTAAAACTCCGTTTTCTTAGCCAGTATTATTTTGTATGACTGCTGGGCATTGTTAGGAAGCACCAATTTTAACAGGACGAGTTTCCCGCCGTATGTCTTCAGAATGGGGGCAATTGGGCCAGCGAGCTTGGGTTTCACTTATCCCATGATCTATTGGTAAATCTAAGGTATTTTGGCCTAAAAATTGCCATTTATCTTTTAGACCATCTCTATCTATCGTATGGTTAGTTCCAATAACTCAGCCACATTAGCCTTAACGATAGGAAGCAATTTCATTGCATTAAGAGGATTTTTTAAATATTTTGTTAATTGAGGAATGAAGTCAGTAATAAGTTGAACCAATTCGATGGAAGCAGGAGCTCGCTTATAAAGTTAGTCTCTTACGAGAAGGAGCGGTTTTGGTAAAGTAAATGCTGCAGCCTTCGAACCAGATTTTTTAGGAGCTTTCTTTGTAGTTTTCGTAACAGTTTTCGTAACAGCGTTCGTAACAGCGTTCGTATCAGCTTTCATATCAAAATTCGAATCAACATTCATCCCCATATTTGGTAAAGCATTCATCCCGATATTCGGCGAAGCATTAATCCCGATATTCGGCAAAGCATTCATCCCAATATTTGGTAAAGCATTCATCCCGATATTCGGCAAAGCATTCATCCCAATATTTGGTAAAGCATTCATCCCCATATTTGGTAAAGCATTCATCCTGTCATTCATCCTGCCATTCATCCTGTCATTCATCCTGCCATTCATCCTGCCATTCATCCTGTCATTCATCCTGTCATTCATCCAGTCATTCATCCTGCCGTTGGGTAAAGCATTCATCATGTCATTCGGCGAAGCATTCATCCCTGGGTTTTTAAAATGGTTTCTCCCAGATTTCATTCCTTTATGCATTCCAGAGTGGCAGCATACTCTGAGACAAACTAATGTACAGATGTACACAATTATGACTTTGGAGACGATCATATTAGTTTAATGGAGAATTAGAACAACAATTAGTTTATTTATTCTTTAAGGTTTTTTTATGTTCTTTAAGCAAAGAAATGACAGACATAAAAAGGTAAAATTATTAAGAAAAGAACTTTTCGTGATTAGAATTTTCTAATAGAAAATAGAAAAAGTTTCCCTCCGAGAATATCAATAATGGATAGTACATAATAACCATAAATGTTCTTTTTAGTAAAAAAATTAGATCAATTGTTATTTAGTCTCAGGATTTCCTCCTTAATGAGGAACTTCTATCTTTCGTTTCCACTCTTCTCGAGCTTCCTATAAAGCAACGTTTCCCGAATTTCGGCCTCCTTGGTTTCTCTCTATTTCCGAATTCTCCTCTCCATCTCTTCGTCGTTTGGGTTGAGGTAACTCTTGTTGGTCCTTGTCAGGTCTTCCCGGACTGTTGTCCGTGTATGGAACATCAAATCCTCTTCTCGCAACGCAGGTCCAGTCGGATTATTAACGTTGCCGTTGTTGTTGCAGTAGTTGTTGTAAGAGTATTCATTGCTGAAAGATGGTTCGTTTATGCGTTGTTGGTGAGGCACCATATAGTTATTGTTGGGTTGGAGAGGACTTCTTCCGATAGACTGTTTCTCGTCGAAATACCTGGGTGTATAGTAGTCGAATGGGTACTCGGACGTGCTTTCGGGAGGAACGAACACGGAAGGACGGTCTTTACTTGCGTCCCTCGACTCTGCTCTTTGGTGGGTGACATTGGAGGAAGCTCCAGGATTATTAGTCTAGTCCTGCTTGTTCCAGGATGTTTTGGAGTCATGTTTGTCGTTGTAATTGTTTTTGGACTTGCTTTTCGATCGGGATTTATTACTTTTTGAGACGCTGCTCTGGGCCAGGTTGGATGTACTCCCCATCATGTCGCCATCCTGCTCCTTGAGTCTGGCGAGCTTGAACTAACAAGTTTTGAGGTGCTGTTGCAGGTCGTGGGAGAGTGGCACTAACTATTTTTTCAGCCGTGAAATAAAGTCTTCTGAGACTCTGATGGTTTTGAAAAGCTTGGTCTTGGTCTCGATACTAAAATCATTGTAAATGCAGGTATATTGTTGATATTATTGTTGATTTAATAATTAAATGGGGAATTACCTTTTGTATGCCTCCTATTCAGCCTTTTTTGTCTTCTATTGTAGCTTTGTTTCGATCGATTTCTTCTGACATTTGAGATGCTTAATCTCTCGTTCGAGTGTTTCAATCTGTATCGAGTACAAAGACGAAAATTCCTCCTTTTAAATCATCATCGATTATATCCTGAGTCTCGTTTCTTTTTCATCCTGAAGGCTCTTTTTGAGCTTTGTATTCTAGTTTTTGGCTTCTGTCAGAACCATCTCAAAGTCCTGTTCTCTTACCGCACAGACAGTCAGCCTCTCTTTATCGTACTTATTCTCATCGATCTGCGACTGCACCCGCCTCAGTTTGGACTCTAGGTGCAGTCCTTTCTCTTTATACTTGTTCAACTCAATTTCCAACTGCTGGACGTACTGCTTATCAACCTCCTTGACTAAAACATACTGTTTGAGTTTCTCCTCCAACTCGATCTTTTCCATGATGCTCAGCTCATTGAGCTTTTCCTTCTCTTTCTTGAGGGACTCTAAATTCTGTTTCATCTGAACTACTATTCCTCGGAAATATTAAGTTTCTTCTTCGAGCTTCTTCTTGTCATCAAGCTGCCTCAACAGATCTGCATTTTTATTTTTAAGATCGTCGATGCCCTGGTTGATTGTCTCCATTTCCTTACGCAGAAAGTTAAGAGCGGCTGTGTTTTGGGTGTCTTTTTCTTGCAGCGACACGATTTGTTGTCTGAATCGCGACTACACTTCCTTGTATGATGTGGACATTGATATCTTGAGGTCGGTGTTTTCTTTACTGAACTGCCGCAGCTTCTCCCGCATGCTCTTGAACTGGCTGATGAGCTTGGAGTTGTTGGAGAAGTCAAGTTATTGTAACTCATCTTCCTTATTTGCAGCGATTGATCCAAAATGGTTATTGTTGGGTGCGGACTGATTTTGATGATCGCGGGTCGTCTGAAGGTTGCTGAAGTCAGCTAGTTAGGTGAGGAAGGCTTCGAATTTTTGACTACGGCACTCAAATGATATGATTGGATGAGAAAGATAATTACTTCATTGGGTTTGGTGTTTGGATTTTTCGAGGACGTTAAAATGTATTTCTATGTAAGATAATATCTATTAAAAATCTTAATATATATAGGTATTAATATTAAAATTTTATTATTAATTTGCGGATTACTAATTTTTAAACTAAATCGAAGTTTATATCTATGTGGACATTTTAACTTAAAATCCTTTTTATCAATTTTTGACTTGGAAATCCAACCAATAAAATAAAAAGGACGAGAGTTCGAATCATCAAAGAGACTTGTAAAAAACGCGCTTAACAGAAGAAGTAGAAGAGACAAGATAGGTTATCTTATACAGTTTTCCAATCACAACGAGTCTAATATCAAGAAGAGTTTCAACTAATCTCACTTTAAAAAATGCACCAAAGAACTTTAAGATTGCTATGATCGTTAAATTTCAAGGACCGAAGAGTATCCTGTATATCTGGTTTAAAAAGAAAATAGACAGTTTTTCAATTATGTTTTAACTCTTAAGAAAAATATCCATAACTAAGTTATATTTATAATATACAGACTTTGAAAATCAACTATAAAGTTTTTATATCTTATCTTTGTTGACTGCCAAAAGCTCTTAAACCGATTTCTCAACTACTTTAATGTTGTCAGCCAGAGAGCCTAAAAACAATGGAAGTGACTTACTTGCCTCAAAAGATCCTGGCTTCGAAGACATTAATGTCTCAATCAACAAGCCATCGGTGTCGGGGTTCGTGGGAAACTCCTCGTTGTTTAGTTGTAATGAAAGTATCCCATCGAATTCGCTCAGTCCAAACTCGTTAAACTTGAAATTCCTGAACATGTTGAAGAAGGATAGGACGATGTTGGCTTTTTCTTCAGGGCTTCCCAAGAGCGTTTCATGCTTTTCTCTTAAAATGACTCGATTGAGACAGGAATATAGATACTGTTTCGAAAACGGGTATGAGAATTTGCCTTTCTTCTCGATCATGTCTACACAATTGGGGATGAGAGCAACGATTTTGGCAGCCTTGCCGACCACTTCGCGGATTTATTTTAATGTTGACGGTATAGCGTTGGGGGGATGGTTTTTGTCGAGAACTAGTAAACACTTCTCTGAGTCGGACTTCTCCATTTTGGTTAATATTAAATTTAGTTTGCTGTAGAAAAGTGTTTTGGCTTTCTTGGCCGACTTATCGAATGCTTCGGAGTGGCTCATTTTTTTATTCTTTTCTCTCAGTTAGTTCATAATCTCCTCTCGCACAGAGTCTGAACTTAGAATCTCCATGCTGATATCTGGAAGAACTTGAATGAGTTTTTTGAGAATAGTTGATTTGCCACTGGATGGAATCGTGAGAGGCACGAGAACTATAATCTGTTTGGTGGGTGCCTTTTTCGGCAGAGTCGCTATTTCCGAAGATAACTTTTAATTTGGCAGTTGATTGTCTTCTTCTGCCTAAACATTGCCTTACTATTCATCATTGTCCAGGCTCTCAGGCAGATTTGCTCCACTGACGAGAGCATTGAACTGAATTTTCTCGTCGTTTTGCTGCTGGAGCAGAAATTAAAGGAAATTGATAAAACGATTTGTAATGAATCGAATAATTTTCGAATCCCCGCCTTCGATCAGCCTAAATGCTTTTTTTCCGAGATCCACATAGTACTGGATCTAATGTTTGGGGTGGTAAACTCTGACTAAGTCTCTAATTTCTTCCACGAATTTTTTAAAAAGATGGTCAGTCTTTCGGTCCTTCTTCAAATAGGCAATCAGCTTTTCCCTGAGTTTCCGCAGAATCCGGTACTCGACTGTTTTGACCTTCCAGAGAGAGAGAACACTTTGGTGGCTCTTTTCCCTGTCGGCTATTCCCGTCAAATAAATAACACATCCCTCCCCGATTTCCTCTAAGGATTTTTTGTTGATAAGTCTGAGCTGTTCTTTGAGCTCTTCGAACATTTCTGCGGGAGTCTTGTAAGTGGCTGTCTCTATTTTGCAAGTCTTGAGGCTGAATCTTTGGAAGATTTAGTAGCTCACTTTCGGAGGTAAGCAATTTTAACTAGAGTTTTTCTCGACGATGGCGTAGAAAAATATATCTACACTTTTGTATTTGACTACGTGCTGGTTTTCGATGCTATCACAGTATTCTCCAACGAATGTTTTGTCTGATAGTTCCTCCACGATGAGTTGTTGCTGCTCTGGAGTCATCTTATTAAAGTATTCAAACCACTTCCTGGCAATCTTTACTGTGAACCCGTACAGGGATTTGTCCTTAGTTAAAAGTTCTGCTTCGTTTCGCACAAACATCACCCTGTTTTTGCTGCAAATCACCCAAAAGCCGTAAGAGTAGCTGATCTGCGCATTCTCTCCGTTCGCCTTTTCAATGAATGCGGCTTCGTATTAAACTCCCTTGAAATCCACGATCGATTCCTGAAACTCCAGCCTCGCTTTGTTTATCTTTCTTCCATTCCTCAGGTCTTCTTCTTCCTCGAGGTACTCTCGATACAAGTCATAAAATTTTCTGATGCCTTTCCTGGCTACCTGGATGTCCACTCTTTTGAAGTCTTCCAATTTTTAAATATAAGTCAATCCTCTCCTCAAATTAATTTTGTTGAAGGGGTCGGCGAAAACGCTGTCATCTTTATTTTTCTTTGGTGCAACATTGTAAGAAACGAGGCCTTCCGCGACGTCTTACCGATTAACTGTGAGAGTATGTGGGTTTTTCTTGATGTGCCCCAACATCTCTTCAGGAGTAGCTTCTTCTACGTTTGCTTCCATATAAGTCTTATGTTATTATTATTTGGCAATAATATATTTTTACAGTATATTTTATAAATTATATCCTAAATACTAATCCATGCAGATTGATTTTTTCTTTACTCTGCTTTCCTGGCAAAAATCTTTTATTAAAATAATTAAAAAATGCATTGTTGAAAAGCAGCATTTATTGATATTTTTTTGAAATTAACTTAATTATATCTCCTAATGAATTCTTTCCAACCATCAATAATAAATAGTTAAAGCATGATCAACATAGCAGCAGTTAAACAATTGGATGCTTTCATCTATTTTCAATAAAAATAGTATCAATGAGAAATAAATTAATTGGATCAATATTATTTTTGAAAAAATGAAACTGAAGTCAAATCTATCAACGCACACAATTTATTATCTAGATATTATATAGGGATATATCTCATATAAGTTTTAATATATAGAATTCGTTTTTAAAATCTATGATAGAATAAGGAAAGAACTTTTACCAAGCAATCGTCCAGAAGCGATAAAAATAGTCTCGATCCGTGAGCCGAGTCGTTATTGTTGGCTACCTTAACGAACTTAATGTCCAGCGATAGAAAATCGATGTCGAACAGTGGGTACCACATCTATAATAACTACCAATCTAATTTTGAATATATGCATCATGATATATATTCTTTTAAAAACATGTTAATTGTTTATTTGAAGCTAACCGAATCCGTAAAACCCTTTCTCAAAACAATCAACGGCTACCTGCTTATCAAGGGACTCTTCTATCTCCACCTGCTCGAATCCGAGGAGCCCGAAATCCTCAACTAATATATGGGATAATTATATCGAATTCACACCAAAACTCCAGCACTGCATAACGTCCTCAACATCCTCTACAACTCAGATTAAAACCCAGACCCGTTCTTCAAGTCCTGGTTTTGCGAAAACATCTTCCAGACAGGTCCGATCCTCTATGAATCCGATAAAACCGACCAGCAGATCTCGGATCGCAGTTTCGAAATATATACACTCTTAGGACAGGGCGCAAAAAAGCGGATGACTGACGAGCGAATCAAGTTGGCGAATGAGTGTCCAATGAATATGGATGATATGTGTATGCTGATAAATAAGCGATTTATGAGCATCCAGGAATACTCTGAACTGTATTTGACGGAAGTTGAGTTTAAGTCGGACGGAGAACAAGTCTTCCCGTTGAGGCCGCCAATTCTCAGAAATCTGTAGTTTCTCGAGGCTGAAGATTATACACTTTATTCCATTTGATAGACTATCATATTTTTTACGATTCGATCGATATATAGATACATTATGTATTTTTTTTTAAAAATATACAACTCGACTAATGGGTAAAAAATGAAATACACATCCTCATTGGTAATTATAAATGAGATATAATAGTTTTTGTTTTTAAAAAACTTGTTCCAGAATTCAAAATGATGAAATTTTAATAGAGATAGAATTCGATTTTTAATTGATTAAACTTTTTGGTTAATACAAATAGCATTAGTATCACTAAACATGAATGTTTGTGTTAAAAAAAAATCAAATAAATATATTTGGATGAATCCATTATTTTTCATGAACTTTATTGTCTTTTGTCAAATATGACAAAAATTAATGAAATTCAAGCATTGAGAATTACGCTTCTGAGAAAAATGCTTTGATCAGCCTGTTGATACCCTATCCAATTAATCACATCTCCTGCTCCAAGGTATTTAAGCTGTCCTGGCCAGGTCATTTCCGTACAATCCTGCAGAATGAGCTGCTTTCCTGTAGCAGTCGTAATGTTTTTTTGGCTATTGATAAAAGTAATACTATCATTGCCAGATACTAGCTTTCCCAAAGTCTTACAGTTCGGAGCAGTGAGAGAGGAAACGGATGAAAGATCACTTCCAAGAATAGTGGACGGGTCGCTTAAAAAACCACTGGATGAGCTTAGACTCATTGGCTGTTTGGGAGTGCAGGTGACATTAACGTCGAAGGAGTTAGTGGTGAAATTGGAGTCGGTGGCTAACAGGTTGATGATCACGTAGCCAGGTGTGCAACCTTTGCCGACCACCAGACTATTTCCTTCGATATACATCCACGGGGCAAGCTTTGAAAATACTATCTTATAAGGAGGAACACCATTTCTGAGAAGAAATATTTGCTTATAGCTTACAGTTGGGGTTGTCTCAAAGGCGTTAGGAGTTAAAGTGAAGACATTCGGAGTGATTTCCAGAGTAATATCGAAATATGCGATATTACTTTTCGAATCCTTAGCGATTATCGTAAACCTAAAAAGCCCTGTTTGCCTGCCGACTCCAACCAAATAACCGTTGCTTATCTTGAGCCAATTCTCTGTTGTTTGGTTAAACGAAAAGGTTACGGCTCCAATCCCGCCCGTGATTACGATCGATTCATTGATAGGCACTCCAACGAACTGTCTGATATTTGGCTTTGACAAGAGTTGGATGCCCATAATTAATAAAGAGTAAGAAAAACTACTGGAATCTTTGGAGAGTTTATCGTCCATAACGACAGTAAAATTAAAAACTCCTGATTCTTGTGGTATTCCCGACAGTCGATAGTTGCTGAAAGTCAAGCCTTTTGGAATATGTCCTACAACCTGAGCAGTCACATCGCCGCTTCCGCCAGATGGAGAGAAATCTGCTTCGTAAGGTTTTCCTAATTGTCCGGTGGCTGCTTTGGAGAAAATAGTGAGTGGAGAAATAATGTTGGCAGAGTTGGTTTCGGTTGGTAAAAATTGGAGTAGAAGGATAGTTTTTATTATGATACTGCAAACAAATCTGCTGTTGTGCTGGATGGCAGCATTTTTGTCCATTTTTTATTGGTATTTTTGTATGGATGGCTGTATTAAGTTGTTTTAAAAATATTTTTAATTGAAGTATATAAATATTTAATATTTTAATATATCTCTAGATGCTCATCCATCCAGATACACTACATTTTATTAATATAGTTGAAATTAGCATATAAATATATTTACCTCTGGCAATAATTTTAATTGTCTTTATAAGCAAAGCCGACGCATTAATATATAAGTCAATTCAATTAAAAATTGAACTGGGTCCAGGCAGGGGTATTCAATTTTCAAATACATTAAAAACCTACTCAAACTATTTGACATGTCAGGCCTATCGTAGTGAAATGATTTTATTTTCGTGCCTTCTCATACAATTAGTTAAAATTACATTTTATTAAATATTTACGTATCATATTATATTCACTAAATTCAATATTATTGTTATTTTTCCTTTTTCTATTTCTATTAAATCTTACACTTTTTTCTATTATTGATGCTGGTTCGAAGCATTAAACAATTACTTTTTAAAAATTGAATTAAATGCTTTCATGTTTTTCTCAAGGTAAAAAAACGACAGCGGCAGGGTTCGAACCTGCGCGGGAGATCCCAACAGATTTCAAGTCTGTCGCCTTAACCACTCGGCCACGCTATCTTCTTAGCGCTTTTCTGTGTTGTTCGAATAAATAGATTGTGGAGAGGGTTCAAAGTATATGTCTATATTTATTGCATATATATGGTTATAATATGAACTGTTTGCTGATTATATTTATTATTTCGTTATGATTGATAATATAGATTTTGGAAAAAGTATAAGTTTTTTTTGGAAAAGCCAAAGATAAATAGGTGCAGGTTTAAGAAATTATAATTTATTTAAACGAATTTATTATTTCTGTTGAATTTATTAGTGCTTTGATATCCAGCTTATAATACTAATAAACTCTTGCCCAAGTTCATTTAGCTCAGTGATATTTGCAAGATATTTTTGCAATAAATATTCATAATAAGAGTTACACACGACAATATGGCCATGTATTTTTCTGTTGTTTTGATAGCCTGGTCGAATCTTCTAACTCTATTTGAATTTTACTTAATTAATGTCTTAAAATAATTTTAGTTCCCTATAAAACAAGGAGAGATAAGTTATTATTATGAAATATATATAGGATTAGAGTGAAAACACAAACACAATTATATTTACTATTAATAAAAAACAGTAATGTTTGGCTCTTTGTTAAGTATCATTATGGACCCTTGCTCTGATTCTTAGTTTAACTTATTTCTATATTCTATAAAAAATAGTATTTTTTGTCACTATACTTTTTACCGATAACTATACTGAAACGGATACACTTAAATAGCAAGTCATTTTCGAATGTTCTTAAAACTATCTGAATGGATGCAACCACCTTTTGTTTCTTGAGGGAACTGTTCATATTTCATATATACTTCTATATATATTTTTTTTTATCATTTTCATCAATACTAATCATAATTAATGGCATCGAGAATTTTCTCAATCTCATCACTCTGAAAGCCATACTTTTTACTCTTCAATAAGTGAATTAAAAGCTCTTTTTGGTTGACTGGCCGAAAGGTTTTTATCGCCACACTGGAAGGGAAGTGATATACATTTTTCACTTCCCAGATGCTGTTATCCCCATCCGTGCAAACTTTGTAATCAATGCCGTGGCCGACCATGCATTTTGATTGATAAAACACTTCTTCCGAATTCCTGTTTATGACCATCAAAGGCCCATACTGATTGGTGCCGGCCTCATCGAGGTTATAACAAAGTACATACATAAACTCTCCGGCAACCATATTCTCGTAGATTTTAGTCGGCATGTCAATTTTCAAGTCTCTGGAGGTATTGTTCGCCTCATTGAAAACAATGTGTCTGTGTTTCTACTCGGTTGTGTCAATAGCCAGATAGTACTCTCCATATTTTAGTTCGAAGATTTCCTTGAGGGCCATTTCGCCAGGTCCCGGTTTGGGGACACTGAATTGACTAAGCTTCTTTTGTATGCCGTCGACCACACTAAATTTTAGTGTTGTTTGATCAGTTTTTCCCGAAAAATATACCATTTTGCCTGTTTCATTAGCAGGGTTGATGGTGTATTCGTAGAGATTACTGACACTCTGCTTCCATACGATGTTGAAGTTATGATCAAGATAAGTGAAATGGCTCTCGCTCATGTCAAAGTTGCCAACTTCGTAGACACAAATAAGCTTCGAACTAGGAAAAAAAGCCAACTTGGAGGACAGTGCGAATTCTTTGTCGGTGAATTAAAAGTGATATCTCTTTTCCGCAAAATTATCAACATCGATAGTGATGATCATTCCGGACTTCACATGCAAGAAGATGAAGGTGTTTTTGTCCAATGCCCCGAAAGCCAAGATTTAGTCGTCGTATTCCTTGCGAAAGATTAGCTTGGAGTTATTCAAGTTGTACAACTTGAGGGTGGAAGTCTCGTTGGTGGCTGTAACCAGCATGACAGAGTTGCGATTGGTACCGATGAAAAGGGTAACGCCTTCCAAAATTCTAGGGATCTCGGCTGGTTCAATCTGAAGAGAATATTAACTTTCGAGAAGCATTGTTTTTGCTAGGACAATTTGTTTAAAAAGGAAAAAAAAAAGATAGTCGAAAAATAAATATATTTAAATATGTTTTTAGATCGTGCGATAGATATTTAATAGGATCTATCAGACTAAAAATTGAAAATAAAAAATAATCATACAAAAATTACTTGGATAAATTTAGATATATGTATTTAAATTAACTTAAAACACAACATAATACACATAAAAGCACAGACAAAACACTTTTGAAATTAAAATTGCGTATCTGAACTTACCGAAAATAGACCATTCACTAATTAATTTATATTTCTACCTTCCTCCAATACAGTATAGTAAAACAATATGATATAAAGACATTAAGCATCTTATATATGATATGGTTGTGATCGTTGTATCAGGAGGGGGTGGGGGGACTTTTGTCTCCCGACTCCGCTGCCTTTCCAACAAATGTAATATGGGTCTTTCGATCATGGTATATTAGTGTATGGCAATGGGAATCAGCCCCCCTACTTTAATATCCAATTTTGGTTGACTTTTTTTTTTAAACCATCCTTGATAGACCTCGATTTTTCATAATTTATACATATAACATCCAGACATTGGAATCCATTGGCACATTTGAAAAAACTGCTAAACAATCTTATTCTAGACCTGTTTTACTTTTTCTGATTTTGATTGGAAATTGAATTTTTGAATAAAATATTTGGTTTTTCTGTAATTGAAATGAATTTGACGTTTTCAAATTTCGTTGAAAATGATATAAATAAATGTATATTAGCCTCAAATATCATGGAAAGTAAAGCCATTATAGTCTTCACACTCGACGATATCGCTGGGATCCTGCAAGGACTCGACTTCACTATTAGTAAAATTTGAATCGAAGTTGGTCAGATCTAACTAGTTTTTTATGACAGGCAAAAAGGGAGCCTTAATGGTTCTCTGCTCGAGAGTGGGCCAGTGGATTTTGTCAAACCAAATGTGCTTCTTAATCTATTCGGCGCCTTTGGAGCCCAATCGTAGGTTGGGCTTCTTGTTTAGCAGACCAGCCAGAAGATCTTTCAGTTTATCAGAGACCTATTTTTTTGAAAAAGAAAGCATATGGGAAACAAAAAAAAATTTGATGATGGATAATTGCGTCTTTTTACCCCTGAAGGAAATTAGATTTGTCCGAATCGAATACTCTAAAAGAGCTCGTTGCGATTTTGGCTGGAAAAGGGAGGGACGCCTGTGACCATTTCGTAGATAATGCAGCCCAGACACCACCAATCCACTGCGAAGCTATGGCCTTCCTGGTTGAGAATCTCTGGAGCTAGGTATTCGGGAGTGCCGCAGATGGTTTCCGTTTTTTACTCCGGTCTCATGATAATTTTGCTGAGTCCGAAGTCGGTGAGTTTGAGGTATCCTTTTCGGTCAAGCAATATGTTTTATGGTTTGAGACTAATAAAAAATAAATACATTTTTAGATGTTTGTGTGGTTCTTGGACGCAATTTTATATGGTTAATTATATTTTTATACTCTCGATAGATGATTTTTTTAGAATGGAGGTGTTCGAGGGCCAGCAGCATCTGCGACGAATAGAATTTAGTCTGTTCTTCCGACAAACAATTCTTCACTTGAAGCAGCCCGTATAATTATCCTCCAGGGCAGTATTCGAGAACGAAGTAGAGTTTGGCGGCATCTTGAAACGAAAAATAGAGCTTGACAAGGAACGGATAGTCGATATTGACGAGGACTTGTCTTTCGGTCATGATTTTTTCCTGAAGGTGTAGCTCTGCGATATATTTCTTTTTGAGGACCTTCATGGCGTAGATCTGGCTGTCCTTTTTGTAGCGAACGAGAAGCACTTTGGCATACGTACCTTTTCCGATGACTGAGAGTCTGGTAAAGTCGTCGAGTGACACACTCATTTTTTTTTTAATAGGGTATGTTTTGTTTTTTTAATGGATTATAATAGATAGTTTATAGTGTAATAATACTATTAAGCAAAAAAAAAGTAACAAACCAAAAATAAATATAAAATATTTACATATTTCTGCAATAAAATTACATAGCTACAAAAGTTAAAGGGGCATTTTTCCCTAGAAACCATAGATTTCGTAAAATAGGATATTGAGACAGAGTTATTTTTAACCTCTAACAAAATAGTTAACACTTGTCAACACGAAAATTAGTTGAAGATCTCGTATATGAAGAACGAGTCATTTCAAAGATTTTGCAAAGTAAAAAAGAAATAAAAATTATTACTAGTCTTAACCTAAGAAAAACTTAACCAAAAAAGACATAATTTCTATGGTCTCCCAAGATTACTGATGAGGACAATCGAGAATCGCTACATTCTGCAGATGATAGCGGTACTAAAACTGTTTAGCGGATTTTAAATATTTAAATATATGATTGTATTGTGCGGTACTCATAATTGCATAAAAATACATTTACATGTATGGCACCATTTTTTAATCGATTGATTGGTATATATTGCTTTTTGAAAGAATAAATTTATGTAAAAATCCAGTGATATTTATAAAACTGTATGATTGATTGTCTTTTTGTTTTAATATTATAATAATATATTGAGGATATCGAGATCTATGGAAAAGAAAAAAGTGCATCTCAGCGCCAACAAGTTCGATCTGGAATATTTCCTGAACTTAGGATAATAATATAGCATCAAGAAAAATAATAAAATCAGAAACATCTATGAAACTGAGTACGAGGATCTTCCTTTGTCGGAGGCCTCGTCAGGAAACGATGCAGATTAGAACTAGTTCGGCGAATAATTCACAGTCGCTGAAGTAGTGTACTAGCACACCTTTCAGTACCTCAGTGGTATAGTCATGCCGAAAAAACCTCCGAAACCGCAAAATGTCCCTCCTCCTGTAACCCTTGAGCTCGAATTTGTGAATGGATTTAGTTGTCTAGAGTCTATCCAAAATGTGCTTTATGTCGGGAAGCCAGGCAGTAAGAATCCTAAAATTCTATTCAACGCAGCTCACCTCGGAATTGTAATGGATACAAACACTTACACTCAATAATTTTATGGCGTCCATGGGCAAACAAAGTAAATGGAGGACAATCTGCCCTAAAACAGTTTCTATATGCAGCATCATAAATTTTCAGTCGGGTGTTTATGTTACCATAAAGATTCTGGCTCGGTTGCGACGGGATCTATCGGCATCAACCCATAGATCTGTATCTGGAACATCAACACGTTCCAACCAATCACTAAAATATATCAAGGAAAAGGAAGCAAAGCAGTAAGCTTGCTTGCGTTTGCTGAGACTAAAGAGGAACTTAGATTAATAAGCGTAAATCGCTCCTCTCGAAAGTTTAATAATATTAACATCTGGGACTTGAAGGGAAATAAAGTCGTTGAAGGAGGCAAGAAAATATCAGGGTCAATCTACGGAATTGCAACCAATGGTGGCATAGTCGCATTAGCAACAGATAAAGGAGGAGTGACTTTAGATTTATTAAATGGTAAATAACTCGTGGATCATGGTTTGCCCAAAGGCTATATGACTAGTGTCTCATTTTTACAAAACAAACCTATTTTTGGTACATATCTGGGATAATTAGTTTGGCAAGAGGTTTCGAGAAAGGTTCATAAAGGCTGCATTTTTTGCATTAATTCCACTAGTCAAAATGTCTACACAAGCGGGGGTGAAGATAAGATCCTTAAGATACACAACTCAGATGTGACATAAGTATTGCGATAGTTTCAACTCTAATAATATGCTAGATCAATCGATATTCTAGATGGTAATATTTTACTGTCTATTCGAAACGGAAAAATCATATAATTGCAGCTCGATCAACCATCGGTGAAGATAAAGACCATCATGAATTGCCACTTCAGCGGGTCGTTATGCGGGCTATGTAGTGACCAAACTAATGACGCTTTCATAACTGCAGGAGACGATAACAAAATATTGTGGATTTCGGCAAATTTAAATAGCAAAACAAAATAAAGGGTATTATGGGAAACCCCTATTAGCACTATAGATGAAAACAATAAAAAATATTAACAAAGCACTGTTAACTACTTTCCGTCTTCAAAACAAGTAAGGGCCATTGATATCCACGAATGCCTGATCGGGTTTGTCACAGGGATTGGTATTCTTAACATAAAACACCATCCTCAATGTATGTGTCAGAGATATCAGGATATAGATTGTTAATAAAATACAGTATTACTCAATGAAAAATGCGAATGCCTTCGATTTTCCAAAAATGGAAAAACATTAGCAGTAGGTAGTCATGATTAATGTATCTATATCTTTGATATTCTGGCTGAACCCGATGCAGTTTCGAAAGCGATAATCAAGAAGAAAGGAGTTTTGGCGGGTCACTGCAGCTTCATATCAAATGTCGATTTTAGTAATGATACCCTTTATTTGCGCAGTACCGGAGGCCGTGGGTAGCTTCGATATTGGAACCTCGAAACGATGTCTGAGATAATAATGAACAGCAAGAATACTGCTGCTTGTTAAAAAGAGAGTATAAAAAGTGCGTAATGGTAAACGATTGGAAAGTTTTGTTACGAAACGAACAATCTCTGGAAAGAAAAATATGAAATTGATTTTGTCAACACAGTATCTTTATCAGGCCATAATAAATACATTGCTATCGGCTCGGACGATCAATATATCCGATTATATAACAATCCTATTGCAAACAAAGTCTACAAAAAATTCATAGGGCATGCCCAGGTGGAGAATATTTGTTGGAGCAAAAACGATAAAAAACTAGCGACTGTCGGTGGAATCGATAAATGTCTAATGATATGGCAAGTTGTTTAATCAGTGCCAAAGTGATTATTTAAATCTTAATTCCTTCAGCTCCAGTTTCAATTTTTATTTATTGTTCTTTATCTTAAAAAATGTAATACACTAAATTAATATATGTATATATAGATTTCCCAAGTTGGAATAAACTAAAAAATAAAATACATCTATAATAAATTTTGAATACTATGCTTATCAATACTGAAACAATAATTCCGATCTTCCAGCAAGATGGTAGCTACTACGGTCATCTCAACAAATCATACCAAAAGCACGGCTTCGGCATTTTCCAAACCATCGATACTTTCGACACTTATTTTGGGGACTGGAAATCGGGAGAAATGCATGGGCTCGGCCTTCTTGTGATAAGGTAGCCTACTGTCATAATATATGGCAACTTTTACAGAAATAGTTTGCACGGCTTGTATGTCTACCACGATATGCATCGAATTATCTGCGGGACTATATAACACAACCTTGCCAAAGGGATCAAATTTTAATATTCAACTCAGGAAAGAATTTGGCGAATGATTGAGAGCTCCACGAATGAAGTTATCGCTGTCGAACAGTAGCAAAATCATCAACATCAAAGCGACGAGGGAAAAGAGGTATGGAATATAAAAACGCCAAAACTTCTCATGGCGGAAATTCAATTATTTGACTTGCTAAATAAATATTTGTCCTTAAATTTGTTCCCTACAGTCAAAATAGCCCATTGGAAAGGTGACCAACTGATTATAGGAAGACAAACTTCCGGTAAATTAGAAGGTCTCGTCTGCATTATCGATAAGCTGATGTTTAAATGCACGTTATCGGGGATGTTTAAAAATTCTCAAATAAGTGGATATGCCTACAAATTCAAAAAACAAGAGGAAATCTAGTTCGAAATCTTCGCATCCTACCTCGAGGGAAGGAATCATGGGATATGTTTATAGCGAAATCTTAATAATGGGTCCAACAAACTTAGCTTTTATAGAAATGGCCAGTAAATATCTGATCCTGAGGTTGAATAATATTCTCCTTATTCCTCGAACAACGCAAGTAAGCTTGTGAAGTTCTTCAATCGCGAAAGAAAGAGTCGTGTTGTTGCTGAGCCTAGCTTTTATGATCATACAACTAAACTTAATTGCCGTCAAATCCTAGAATGTATACTCAAGCATATACCGGCAGCAAAGCAATAATAGTCTTCTGTCCATAACAATCCTTATCAGAAATCCTTAAACCTTCATTCAAATAAATTTAAAGCAGGAACGATCCCATTTAAATCTATAATCCATCGGATGCCATTAAAAGAACATCGGAGCCCAAGTCCTGAAATAGAAAGTTATGATATAAATATTTACAGAGTTTAGGATAGTTCGCTAAATGCTGTGAGAAAACGATACCAGAAACTTTAAAACCAAGACTAAAACTCATTCAACAATACTTTCGATGACAAGATTTCAGTGGAGGAGAACCCTTTTTCACCAAATCAGAAGTGAGATAAGATGAAATATAGATATTTAAATCTCATATATTTTTTTAATTATTATTATTTATGATAGAATGATTATATATAGCTCAACTAGCAATCATTATTCTTTATTTATTTTTTGGTCAGAATTTTATAGTTTAATATTAAAATTAACAAAATCTCTCTACAATAAAAATGGGCAACAAAAAATCAACGACCAACCTCGTATCTGAGTCCAAATCCATAATACTGACTCCAAACCAAAGTCTGAACCTCAATGAACTCGTAACCTTCCCTCATGGATATGACGGCCTCCATATATGGGAAGCAGGCATAGTTCTAGCACGTTACATCGTTAGCGCTCCGGAATAATAGTTTTTGAACAAGGAAGTACTGGAGTTGGGCTCTGGAGTAGGCATAGGAGGCATAGCAATGCTCAAATTCACAAATGCTAAATATTGCCACATGAGCGATTACTCTTCTGAAGTATGTGAAAACATTAGATACAATGCCAAGCGAAATGGATACCCCGAAGCGCTTGTCATCCAGCTGGACTGGAAAGACCACGCACATTTCGACCGTCAATACGACATAATAATCGGCAGCGATATCGTCTATTTCGGATGTCCTGTCGCTGATCTGTACCAAACAATAAAGAAGCGACTGCGAAAGGGCGGGAAGGCAATGATTGTGATTCCGGATCGAAAGAACTATGCCTAGTTATTTCTTAAGCTGGTTTAGACAAGCTCATTTTCAGTGGTTCGAGTAAAACTCGATCGATAGTTTTACCGAAGAAGTCCGCTTGCAGACGAGGCAGAAGGGCAGAGACTTTACAATTTGCTTAGATAGATTGATTTCTATTTATATACCTTTGAAAAAATTAGTTAGTGATCAAGTTTTAATCTATGTTGGTTTTTCTCACGGCTCAAACCCATAAGCTTTGCTGAATTAAGTCAATTAACTTTTCGAAGTTTTGAAATGTAGTTCCAAGAAAATACACAAATACTCAGCTGCTTGGTGTTATCAGAATATAAATTGATATATGTATTCTCGTGTTTATTGATTTATATTGCACATCATTGCATAACATATATTTTTTGTACAAAATTCATATATAACTTAACTCGATACAATACTATCGAAAAAATGTCTGAATACGTTGTAGATCCTCACATTTTTCAAAAGACATTCGACTATTGTCTCACCATTTTCCCGACTTTGCCACTTACCGATACTCCTATCCAGCAAACTTTAGGAATTAAAGATTCGCAGATCAACCATAAATAAAAAGCATTTTCGTTGTCTGAGAAAGCAAAGCATGAATTGAAGTTTTTGCAGACTATGCACAATGAATCTCATGTATGATTAACTTTGCTAAACAAAGAAAGAAAGAGAATCTATCTCAAAATGTCTTCCATAATTTTAATTACAGTATTTACATCAATACACTAAAGTCAACATCATTATTATTATTTGTGACAAATACTGAAAAATAATTTGTAATATTATTCTCGAATAAAAAAATATATATCATTATATAAACGACAAAAGGCTTTTCAAATCTAGATTCCCTAATAGGTTTTCCGGAGTAATCTTACCGCGATATGCCATAAAAAACAGAAAATGCTTGTCCTTCTTTTCGGATTTATTGATAGTTTCAGCAAATTATTTCGGGGGAAGAAGTTTATATCTCTACATCGCTACAAACAGCTCCTTTGTACGCACATCTATTTTGTCTACTATGTTCAACAAAGCCTCCTTCCACTACGGGCAATACTACATAAATGCTGTGTGTTCTTGTTTCAGGATGAGTTCGGCCAGGAACTTGAGATTTACGGTATTATTATTTAGTGGATTAGCAAAGCCTGCGAGAAGATATCTACCGCTTTTGACTTTGAGCCTTCTAAATTTCTGGTCCACCATAACGAACCCTTCTTGCTTTCTTGGATCCAAACTTTGGCAGAGCTCGACAACTTATTCCACAGATTTTCCGAGACCCTGGATGGGTTTTGCGATCTCCCAACCGTATCGACGTGAATACTCCTCGAGGTCCCATTCTTCTTCGAAAGGGGCGAGCACACTCCTGCATCCATGGAGGATGAGTCTGTCAGAAGTGTGATTGACCACGATGAGATGGTTAACGCACATCATTTCGAACACAAAGGTTTTTGAGATATCCTCTTTTCCGGGAAGTTTATAGTTCTTGTTGTGAAATATACGCCAAAACTATCCCATAAAGCTGGTCATTGTTTATACTTTTCCGAAACAATAGCTCCCAGATGCATCTGGTTTAGTCGATGAACCCACACACCACTCTCCTTCAAAATAGTAAAGAGTGGCAATCGAGCCATCCAGTTTTTCATAGACTCGACAACCTTCAAGAATAAACTATTTAATATCAGAATGCTTGTTATCATTATAATCAAAGAATTTCAGATAAGGAAAGGCAACGATTTCGTAATCCTTTGATTGGTCGAGAATGAGCCCCCGGCATTATCGAGGAATAGGGTTGTCAAAATTTGCGGACATTAAGTAATGGAGTTGGATTAGATTGTGATATTTTGTATGCCTTTATATTTTAACCTTAAAATCATCCTCGATAAACTCTGTTCCTTATTGACGGAGATATTACTGAATATTGGTCGTTCCTTTCTGCATTAATTACCAGGTGTTTTATCGAAACAAAGCTTTGCTTAATGGTGCTTTTCGTTGCTTAGACTTTTTGCTTCCTTTTATCTATTCAGGCCGATGATGTTTCACAGCTGGGTACCTAGTTCGAAATTGCTTTCCGAACTACTCGAGCAGTGTCATATAGTGTCCAAATATCATTATTTATGGGGAAAATTTCTTATTATTCAGGTCATTTTCCATCTATTTCCACAAAGCAAGTTTCCGTCTATGATCGAAAATGATTCCTTTCTATGCAAACTGTTCATAATAGTCATAAAACCTCCATGCCATGTGAATACACTTTAGAGCTTTGCGGATATTGTCAAACTCACGAATATTTCTTCTAGCCTTCATAATGGATTTATATACGTGGTTGGTCGTGCTCTCACGCAGTTTCATGAGATCAATAAGGGGCGGATCGATTTTTCGGACGAGGGTGGCTGTAGGAAATGGGTTAAAAAATGGCTAAAGAATGCTGATGTCGTTATTTTTCATTTATTTTTAGAATGATTTAATATCATAGAGCGCGATATCGGTGTTGAATAACTGGACCAGAGCTCCATCTATCTCTATATCCACATCATATACCATAATGTAATCGTAATCCGATTATTCATTTTCAAACCCCCCTGCCCGAGAACCTCTCAACAAGAGCAACAACACTTTTTCAACATCGAGTCTCGCTTCAAAACATATCTCTTGTTTGGTTAAAACTAACTTTACCTTCCCTTCATGATACTAAACAGCCCCTCGTCCTCCTTGCACTTTCCACTTTGTAAGCTTAAGGTTAGCCAAAGCATTCTACAGTGGACTATAAAAGCTATATTGGATAGGCATATTTATGTGTTTGATTGCGAGCTATTTAAGTTGCGTTTTGTGGGGAAGTCCACGGCGATGAGGAAACAGAGCTAAGGTATCAATAAACTATGAATGCTAGAGATTGAGACAACACAATAAGTCACCGAGATCACGGCCAACCAGAATTTTACCAGCGATAAATTTCCTAATTGTTGGTAGCAGATTTTAGAGTCTTAAGTCAACACCTTCGAATGATTGAGAGGATAAACCTGTAGTTCCAGTGCGATAGTCGAGGATTTTTCCACGCGGTCTAATCTTCTCAAAGAGTAGTGTCTACTAAGACTGACTGATAAGAGCGATGGCAACAATTTATTTGCCCAAATCACTCTATATTGTTAAGCAATCAATGGAAATTATTTAGTTGGAGTGAGACTTTGATTCGAGCAGACAGGATGGCGGGTAGTTTAACTGCGATCGAGTAGGTAAAGATGTAAGATAGTCAAAGTAGTCAGTGCTCCCAATGTGGGTCAACAGGCGATAAGTAGCATTTTAACAAACTATTTCCATTTGATAAAAAATAGATATCCTTTTTTTGTTAATAAAAAACGCGATGCAAATTTAAAGTTAATAAAAGTTAATTCTTTTACACTATTTGTTCAAAATTCCACAGATCATCTAATTTATTTTGATGTCATATATCTATTAGTTTGTCTTTTTTTAATTAATTTAATGAGTTCATCTAAATCTAAGTACGTATTTTATCATAATGATTTCGGAAGTATTTCGGATAGTAAGTTGTAAAATGAGATCTTATTCTTTGTTATTTAAGACACAATGAGAGAAGTCATAATAGATTATCAATACTTAGGTTTTTTTCAAGCAGGTACACCAACATATTTTCTTCTTCTTTTCTACCATTTCATCTTCACTAATTATTAAACTAATCCGACTGACTCTATACTGGTATTACTGACCAAATAATCAAGCTCGGTTCTTTGGAGAGATTCGAGTTTAGCTTTGCATTTCTAATAGTATTTACTCGAGTTTCCTGCATTCTAGGATTTGCTATTTGCGAGAAGTTGGAACAATATTTTTGTTTGTCTGCTTATATTTCCTGTGAAGCCATAGCACTCGCTCAAGATGTACCGGATGTTGCAGTCCGCATTTCTGATGCGACTCAGATAGTACCTTGCCAGTTTGTAGTCCTGGGCCACATAGGCCAACTTTGCTTTGCACAATAGTAACCTATCTTTCCTCATTAAATCTGGAGCAGTTTAAATTTTTTGAAGGTGATTCTGAGCTTGTTTGAGCATGTCTTGCGCAAGTCTATAGTGTTAACTTTCAAATAGTTTTTCAGCGTAGCATAGATAAATAACGAAAAAATCCATTTTGGACTTCAAAAAATACTTCTTCAAGTCTTTCAAATATCGTTCCAAATTTTAGTTGTTTTTCAAGTTGCTGTAGGTGGATAAACATCTTGTGACGATTTCTTCGGTCTCGTCGGCATTTTTTAGTTGTATTTTATCAATTTGGGCAGACATATTTACAAATATATCGAAATAACTTTCATACTCTTTTATAGTTTTCTATAGCTGCTGCCCTTTTTTTACTGCAGATCGGACTCCCAGCCTTTTGAGCATCGAAGCACAAATGTTGAGCATGTATTCTCTTTTAATGAGCGATAGAGGAGGGTATTGAGTTAAAATTGATAATGCACGCTCCCCTTCGTCGAGCGAATCCAATGATTCGACCAAAGCTGCAATGTAACGCCAAGTACTCAAATTTGAATTCTTTAATTTTCTTCGTTCTTCCAATCCCGTGGTGAGCAAGTCGCATGCCAATCTATACTTTTCCTACCAGAGATACACCAATCCCAGCGTAAGATTAATATTGTTATAAGGCTGATTTGGAGCGTACAAGACTTTAAAAATATGGCTACACTTTTTGATACATTCCTTGAAAATAGCTTCTTCTGCATGTTCTAATAGTTCTGCTAGTTTATGGTAGTTTTTCTGGCTCGTGATAGATACTACAAAGTTGGTCCCTTAGATTTAACAAAGAGAGTCTATGTGATGGCGAATATCACAATACTGTTCGGAACGAATACAATTTTATACTAATTCGTTTGTGACTGTTTATTTATCAAAATTTACCCTCGAGAGGTCCCAGGCTATTTTGAAACTTGAGTTTGATTCCCCGAAATTGTATTGTTGTCGATTTATGATGCCTTTACCTAGAGCCACAAAGAACGCAACTGGAAATAGAAAGGATTTATTTTGAAGTGTTTCATACGTCTGAATATATTCGAGTGCTTTTGCCATGAAATTGTTTTTAGCAAAAATTTTAATAAACCCTGGCAAAACCCTCCAAAAGAATTCATATTTGTCGAGCTCTCTAGAGATCAATTCACTCTTTTCAACCACTCTGCCAGCCAAAAGCAGGGTTTTATAAGTGAACCCACAGAAGTTTAACCCTCCATAATAGACTAAATATTCATATCTGAGGCTTCTTGAAACAGAAAAATGTTCTTTGCGATCAGAGTTTCGGACGATGTAAATCCACTTCCTAAAATTTCGAAAATCAGGCCCGAAAAGTTAATTATACATGTCGGAAAACTCGGATTTATTACCTGTTCTGAGCACAAAATCGAAGATGATGTGTTTGTTTTGTTTTAACAAGCTGACAAGTTTTGTTTGCTCGTTGATACGATTGCTGGAGTGCTCATAGAGCTTGACGAGGGTTTTCATCTTCAGGATGGCTGCCTTATTCTGTTCAGAACTATACTTATTTTCAATTTAATTGTCGACTGCCTCAATCCACCTCTGATCGCTCAAGAGCTTCTCCATGTGCTTGAGTTACGACCTGTTGGAGAAATAGTCCATGGCGAGTTGAGCTTATTGGAAAGTCCACATATCGAAACTGTATATTTGTTCTATAATGCCAGGGGTACATTGGTAATTCAGGATTTTAAACAGATTTTCTTTTAAATCCACTGGTATGTCTCTTAATTATATATTAGCCAATGCTTCTGAGTTCCCATCTATGACATTTAAGATAATTGAACGATATATCTACATCATTATACAGCTTTCTCTTTTATTCAATGCTTTGTTGAAGGATGACCGTTATGTCAGAGATTAAAGTTCCTATAATATCCGATGGGTTCTCAGTAAGAATTCTTTTTTGCAGACGAGCAAAGCATTTTCTTCAAAGTATACAGCCAAATTGATGTACATGAAATCAGGAAGGTCTCGTTTACCATTGCTGCTGAGCACATACCTTTATATCAAAGTTCCCATAAGTATTGAGTCGTTCAGAAGTCTGTGCCTCTCGATCAGGATCAACGCCTGAGGAACAAGTTCTTAAAAATTATGAGTGCTTTGTGGCAATAACTTGCCAATCCGCAGTAGTGTCTTTGCATAACTTTATCCATACACTGATACTATATCTTATTGAGTCAATAGCTATTCGATCCATACACTTCTTTGCAAAAATTCAACATCGATATTTTATTAGGTTTCTGCGAAATATTCAAATTCGCCTTTGTCAATTTCTGGAAAGAAATGTTCGATCCTCGGAATCTGAGTTGGTCGCTAAGATGGGACGACAAATCCATAATGTAGCTTATAAAGTTCTTGTATTTCTAAATGCAGTTTTGATGAAGATTGGGCGGCTTTATTTTTAAACCGAGCGTGGTGGCTCCAAAGTTATTGGTGATATTATTGCCGCTCTTTTATGCTGTCGAAAGTTTTGGACAATGCGAATAAGTCATTGTAGTAAAGATCCAATTTTATTGGTCCCGAGTTCGCAGAATTCAACATTTCTGGGGACATGTATGCGGGTGTGCCCTCCCGACAAGTTATAGATAAATCCCCGAGATTACTAACGATAGGTTCCGAGATACCGAAATCAGTGAACACATAATTGGATTGATGAGGACTGAATAGTATATTAGACGGTTTGATATCTTTGTGGACGATTTGAAACTTATGTAACAATCTCAAGCAGAACTGCATTCGCTTCTGGAAGGCATCCCCTTAAAATTATTTCATGGCCCAATAGTTTGCAACACATCTCTCGAGATAGAATTAGATGGCATCATTGTAACAGACCAGGTCAAACCCCATGTCTTTGCGCATGCGAGGTCCAACTCCCATAAAATCTGCAACTAAATACAACGCATATTCCAAGATAGTCTGCTGAACTTGAGATAATACACTTTCATTGGGGTTAAAGCGAACCTTCTTCCTGATCAACTACTACTTTCCTACAGTAATCAGAAACACTTCCCCAAAAGAGCCTCTACCGATGCTGACTCCAACTCCTGAGTCTTACCTGGCCAGATTTAGGCTCCTAATATTGACCAGGAACTCGCCCACCACTACTTTGTAAGTCACGATGGCTCCACCCCTTTAGATCATAGACACTGACTCTATATGAACATTTAGCGGATCTTGAGATTTGAGTTTTCTGCCGACCAGTGTGACTTGAGGATGGAGAAATTCTGCAGCTTAAAGAAGTTTGGAACGGTATATGGACTCAGCCTAGGTTTCAGTTTTACTGAAAAAATGTCTATATTATTCTTGGTGATTGTAGATTATGGGGCAATCGTCATCGAAGATAGAATCTTACACACTATACTAAAATCATTTTTTTGTTTTTCCATTTTATTATGAGTTTTCAGAGGTACAATAATTAGAATTGTTGGTATACAAATACTTTTGGCAAATCTTGATGAAATTCGAAAAGCCATTATTTTTTTTAGAAATTTAATAAAAAAATAAATCATGATTTTGATCTTAGTGAAAATGTAAGTTACCGATCTTTAAATAGGGTCGAATGATGCATAGCTTATGTTGGTAAAGGCTAAAATCCAAGGTACGTTTAGTGATTGGTAAATGGATTGTTTCTGAGGAGAATTAGATAAGGTTATGGGTGAATGATATTTGAGCAATCTGATCTGATATTACTCAGGTATATATATGTATATTTGTAATTTAATATTTTTGTATAATTTCTAGGTTATTTTTTTAGTTGAAGCAAGGTAGAATGAATACTTACTATATATACCCAATATATATTAATAATGTAATTTATTAATAGGCTGTTATCCAACTAACATATTTGTTTATAAAAATGTATGTATTAATGTACATATCAACTCTTTATCAATTCTTTATCAACTATGTTATTGTAAACTATTGCTTAAGTGTTGTCCGGGCAAATTATAATGATGCATTCATCCGTGTTCCATTACAATAATAATAACACCTTATGTCTGGATTTATCCAGTGTTCGTCGAGGTGAAATCTGGAGAAATAAAAAATAGCATCATTAAAAAAATAGATGATTTCAATTTGGATGTTTATTTCTGAACAATCTCGTTTAATCCTCTGTTTTTATTTAGATGTTAATAGTATATCCAAAGTGAATTCATTCAAACATTACTAAAAAAAAAAAAAGGAAAAATGACAAGAAATGAACATAATGTAATGCAGTTCAAACATCAAATTTTAGAGATGATAATTATGGATTCTGTCGAACTCGTATGTTTTTAATTTTTTTTAATTCTCGATTCTTAATTTTTTTTTTATTTTTTTTAAATTATAAATGATATATTTAGTGAAAAAATATTTTGCTCTTATTATTATTATAAATATATTATAAAAAGTTTGTATTTAAAAAAAAACTACACTTATTAAAACATGACTTAGTTCAGTTCCAAATCTTTCTATAGAACTAAAGCGAAAGCTCGAAATCCTTGCAATACGTTTCTGATTGATAAATTCATGCAACTCAAGCTTAGGGCAGACATTTGCAAACAAGATAACCAATCCATGTGCTACTCCAAAATCATATCCTCCATTTCAAAATATCCGTTGCCTATTATATCGGAACAGCAAGCTCTTATGCTCGAAGGGGTAGGCAAGAAGATGGGGGCCTTGATACTCAACCTCATACGCGATCAGTATCGAAACTATCTTTTTCAAGAAGCACAAGATCGACTGTATGCCGAAGCGTTGGACGATCAAGGATAACATGTTGCTAGCGAACGCATTCAATAAAAGACTGTAACAACCAGTCAGCTTATGGAAGTTCAGGCTGGCACTAACTCAATTTTGAAGCAAAGCGCTATCATATAAGGAGATGGTTTCGTTTAAGATGGAGGTTTATAGACACTGAGTTTTTCATGCGATGATGCTTATTCCCAAAACATGGCCAACCCGATGTCCATAAAAATTAGAGGCTAGAATACTCAAGTAGTCTCAAAGCAATCTCAGTCTCAGAATCGATAAGATTCCAGATCAGTCGTCAGCCATTCCGTGAGATCACGAAATTATTCTCTTAAGAAGGATAGTCCAGCTTTTTATTTTATGTCTGTTCTCGAAAGGGCAAACAACTGTTATTTAAATAAAAAACAGTTAAAGAAATAGGCTGTCTCTTTGTACGATACACAAATAGTAAATTGGACCTTTGTAAAAACTCTTGAAAACCACGAGCTTATCGAAAGCTCCCTTGGTGAATAGGGTCAATCCTACAGAATCACGGATAAAGGGATAGGAGCTCTCGCCATATTCGGAGACAAAATGCATTTAGAAAAGTTACATCTAAAGGTAGCGGACACTTTAAGTTAAGTGACAAAGCATTCTCAGAGGAGAAGAATGGAGGAACAAAATGAGCCGACGAAGAGAGTTAGGCTTACGAGACGATAATTGGACGATTACAAAGTAAAACTCTATATTGATTCACGCGAAATCAAAAACAAGTGCGATAGGTAGTATTTTAAGGAGAAACTGTCCGACCCCAAAATTCAGATCGACTGCGAAGTCCATCCCCTGGCTCTGGGTGATTTTGCTTGGGTTATCTAGAGTGAATAATCTATTTATGTCCTAGATTATATAATCTAAAGAAAAGCGGCAGACGATCTGGCTTGCAGTATAGTTGATGGTAGGTATAAACAGCAGAAATATAGACTCAAAAAATGTGGACTGAAAAATGTATACTACTTACTGGAAGGGCAAGGCTCGAAAAACTGTGCCTTGCCAGCAACCACTTTGGAAAATGCCATGATAAAAACCCAGTTGAAATAGGGGTTTAAAGTCATAAAAACAACCGATATCAGCCAAACGCTGAGAGTACTTGTGAAAATGCACAGGCAAATCACTCAAACCGTTGCAAAGGCATTGCACTTGGACGTCATCGACACCTTCTAGGGATTTAACACTAAAAATGCGAAGTCGAACCTCACAATTAATAATATGCTAGGCATGATGATGCGATGCTTGCCGAAACTAGGAAAGGAGGCTGTTACGCACCTGTCTCTCAGTTTCAACACATTCCACCACTTGTATGAGACGCTCAGAAAACTCGAATCGAATGCCGAAAGACAGTTGTTGGTTTAGAAAGCCATTCGGCCCACAGCTAAGCAGCCAGGAAAAGCCTCTCAACTTCTAATATAAGTACTATTTGACTGAAGGAAAACAAAAATATTCCAAAATCATATACGGAATATATTCATTAATTTATATTTTTACTAATTTCCCCTAATTTCTACTTTTTTTGAATGAATTACTCAAATTTAACTATGGTTTTTCCAATAAATACTGATTATCAATTGAGACAAATCCAAATACAAAGATTTTACTTATCTATATCAAAATTGAAGAACAGTTGTTGTTTTTTTATTAAACTTTACACCTGATTTTATCAAATTCATAGCCACCGATGCGATATTTAGCGTATCATCGATTCCGGAATGATGCTTCCCTTGAAGCGGAAGGCCCAGTATATCGAGCATATCAGTCATACCACGAGCCCGATACTTCTCTGGATGCTTTGTTCCAGGAGGAGCGGGGAATATCTTTTTAATATTTATAAACCTCTTGAAATATGGGGGAAAATCTATCTTTTTTGCCGCAAGCTCACTGGCCAAACAAGATTTAAGGTCCCAATCCCCGCAGGTAACAAAGACGAAGTTATTGACATTGTTGTCCTTTAGCCACTGATCAAATCGGATGAGAGCCTCCTCTAGCGATATTCCTTGATTGACCGTGGCCTGGCTTATGCCTGTGAGCGAGGTACAGAAAGGAGTGAGGTTCGGATTGAAGCGAGGTTTGATATAATAATGAAAGGGTTTAAAGCACTATTAGTTTTCCGGAAGTTTGATGGCTCGAACCGGAAATTCAATGATTTAGCTGCAGGGTTGGAGGCGGACATTTTACTCGCAGGTTGCCTCGAAATCGATGACGAGCAAATATGAGTATGACTAGAGATCTTGTACTTGTTTTGACTCCATCAACTTAAGTTAATATTTATTTTAATTGATATTTATTTGATTGTTATTTTTTTTAAATAAGCAATAAATCTGAGTAATGTTTATAAAGATGTGATATTTTTTATATTTTTAATTCTGTTGAATTTTGTTACATGTTATATTTTTCGTATCCTTGTTTTATTATTAATTTAAGTTTGTATTCTTTTTTTATTAATTATCTAGAGTTAGTTGAATGATTTATTCCAGGGGTATTGCAATGCAATACGTTCCATATGTTATAATAATAACACATATATAAATAACAATACATAAAAAATAAAATAAAATAATTTAAAAACAGTAATTAATACAAAATGAAAAAGGTTTGTGGTGGATATTTGACGGTTTCCCGTCATCGGGGGGGCTCCATCCATGCAGCCGTGGCAGTAATGATGGTATTCTTGGATTGGATTACTCTGCACCATAAGCTTCACATGCGGGGCGGAGAAGTGTCCTGAAAGAGTGCACTCGTCTCTCCAGAAACATTTCCGTTGCGCTGCAGTTGGTTTGCAATGCGTTTCGTAGACGGCAATGGCATGCAGTCCACGAATGTTAAAAAACTGTGCCTACCTTTCGTTTTCCAGATTTTTGAAGAAATAACTTATTTTTCTATAAATTTAAGATATCTCTTATTTCATGATCGTTCTACGGTGAGAAATTGTTTCTGCTTTGGCAATTTTACTTTATTTTAGTTACAATTAACCTCGTGCGCATTATCCTTGTGCATTATAGTGTAATCAATATTAATCATCAACAGCTGAAAAGCCACAGCCTGTTCTTGATCAAGGAGCTGGTAGACGGAATAGTTGTCTATATGCATTATTGTAGGTGACTTTTAGCTTATGTAATTGGGATGCAGTCTCAGAGTAATAATATACCTACTAATATAGTGTAATCTACGCACAGTTCTGACGTATTCGGAGATGTGCAGAATGCGTTGAACAGTATTCTTCTGACGTTTGTGCTGCAAACGTGAAAGCACCCTGACAGCCTTCCTGCTCTAACAAAGATCGCTCTCCTTTGTCTCTCCATATCTTTCAGGTCGTCTGTGATAATATAATATATGCCATACCAAATTTGGGATATGTTTTGAGCATGTCTCGTTATGCTTTTACGATTTTTTTCATTGCTGCTATGTGCTACCTAACTTTGTATTGATGCAACACTGCTTTTTTCATTGCTGCTATATGCTACCTAACTTTGTATTGATGTAACACTGCTTTTTTTATTGCTGCTATGTGCTACCTAACTTTGTATTGATGTAACAATGCTTTTTTCATTGCTGCTATGTGCTACCTAACTTTGTATTGATGTAACACTGCTTTTTTTCATTGCTGCTATATGCTACCTAACTTTTTATTGATGTAACACTGTTTTTTATTGCTGCTATGTGCTACCTAACTTTGTATTGATGTAACAATGCTTTTTTCATTGCTGCTATGTGCTACCCAACTTTGTATTGATGTAAAACGGTTTTTTTTCATTGCTGCTATGTGCTATCTAATTTTGTATTGATGTAACACTGCTTTTTTTCCTTTTTTATTGTATAATATTAATTACATACAATGGTAACTTGTACCCGCTAAGCCACAGCAAGTAGCTTGTCAGCAGGAGTTTAGTTCAACAATATTATATAATACAACAATAAATAACCACCATCACACAAATGTAGCGCAAAATTAGAACAATATAGGCGCATGCGTGTTGTGATCAATGTACACAAGTTGGAAATGATATTTTTTAAATATGAAAACAGTAGAACCAGAGTCCAATTACATAATATCGATTGAAACAATATTATAAAAATATCAAAATATCAGCAAGTAATTAAACAAATTGAGAAATTAAAAAAACAAAACAGTAGTACAGTTTTGTTACAGTGAGGATAGACTTAATATAATAGTAGCACTTAAATAATTTTAAAGATACCCGCAGCTATCAAGGAAATACTCGTATACTCTAAGCTTATATCTCCATACTTTCATAATTCTTTTTTCATCGCTATTTCCCTCGGGGTCTGCCATCTTTGAGGATGTTGTGTGGAGAGCCTTTTTTTAAAGAAACGAAAAGAGCTTGCGTTACCCCTACCCTTACCCCTACCCCTACCCCTACCCCTACCCCTACCCTTATCCCTACCCCTACCCATACCAGAATAATAGAAGAAGAATACAAAACGTACAGGATTCTGAATTGGCATTTGCTGTTCTATATTTTGTAAGCCCTAATTTTTCACTGGAGTTCCTGATCGTAATGGCTTGCAATGGAACTTAAATGATCGGAGACACGACATAACGCGAGAATTATTCATTAGGAAAATTTCCTTAGCTGGAAAATGCGCACTAAACTTTAAATAATTGTATTTTTAATAATTTAATCCATGAATTTTTTTTTATGAAAGTCGTTACGAGTTTGATCGTCGATTTGTATGAGATTTGCATTTTTAGAAAAAAATTAAATTAGCTGCTATTTGGCATGATATTACAGCTCGACACAGTTAACTTTGCAGTCAGGTCGAATGTGTTGCCACCACAGAGCAAATAATACATTAAGACGTCCTAATATGCAAGTCGAAAAAACCAAAATATGGGGGGGGCGAGCTAGGCGAGCCGCCAATTTAAGTAAAACAGCAAAACAAGTAAAAGATTCGGTTTGTTTACAAAAACCAATTTTTCTTTTAGACTATTTAGTTTGACTCTTTTATAAATGTTTTATAATTTGCTTACCGTAATCAAAAACGTGGACGGCGGTGAACTAGGCTGGAGCCAAAATGGGTGACACGTGACCTTTGCCATCAACCCTCGAAATCATTCTGACGTCAGTGGTCGCCACTGTGGATATTTTGGATACAAAAAAACTTTGGATTAAAAAAATAATATTTCCTACTTTATTTATCCCTTTGACCGCCGGCAAAAGTTCAAATATATCATTATGACAACTAGTAATTGCTACCCGCCTTGATCCGAGTTTTAATACTACTCAGTCTTACATTAGTAACCGTAATCAGGTAATCTTAATCAACGGTGTCTTCTCAAAAGCTGTCGAGGTAATATCGGGTGTTCCTCAAGGATCCCACCTCGGTCCGCTTTTGTACATGTTTTCAAAATTCCGAATATGAACTGTACGCTGATGACATAAAAATATTCAAAGCTGTTCGTTCTCTCTCTGACTGTGAAGCGAAGTTAACTGTTTAAATATCAACTTTTCTAAATGTCACACTGTAACATTACCTATAAATAAACATATAATTAAGTTTTCTTATTCACTCCACAACTAACTGTCATAAGTTTTATTTCAGTTTGAGTAAAAAAAATTGGAATATATATCATCATAGTAGATCAGGAGTGTTTCTAATGGAAAAAAACTATATGTATATACATATACATCTTTGTAGGTAGGTACACTAATTAAAAGCCAACTAAAGTCTAGCATTTAATAGTTGACAAAAAATGAGGGCGCTGCGACCTTTAAAAGGTTATGAATGGCAACACCAACATGGCTCATAGGAAAATGAATGTAAGTTTAAACATACAAAGGTCCAAGCGTATATTTTTTACTTTAACCAAACGGTGTTTAGAAATTACTGGTACTCTCCGAATGGAGATGATTCTACATCATATTATTTAGACAATTTTACGTTTATTTTTTAAATTTTTATTTAACGCTTTGCAAGGAAGATATTTACATGGGAAGGCGATTTTTTTTTTTATATTTCTGAAATGTATGCATCAAAATAGCCATTTATTAGATGTTGAATCACAAAATCTAATTCACAGAACAAAATTATGAATTGTATAACGTTAAACGATCGAATTATATTGTTTTCCCTTTGGACGTTTATAGGCATTACCCATTTTTTAAAACGAACGGTCAAACTCGAATGTGAAGAACAAATTTCAAAAGCAAAGTGAGTAGCTTGGTGTTGCAATAGTAATGAAAAAAATTTGTAGGCACCATTTTGAACAAATTTCTAGAATATTGTGCCAAGCAGTGGTTTCGTACATGGGATAATTATGTTTTCTATTGCACTGGCAACATTTTAACTCACCTCTAGGCTAGTCTCTAGGACGCCTAACTGTGCACTGTTTATTGTCAAAAAAATGTACGGAAAAAAAGTTTTTTGTCACGGAATTTTTTTACGAAATGCATAATAGTTAGTCTGGCGTAAAGCCTGTTTTTCTTTGGATTATTATCATCTGATTTACGACCGTATCGCCGTGTTGTACAGCTAACAACCAATCAGGAGACTGGACTTTAGTTCCCGGCAATCAAAGTAAACAGTCCCTATCAAATTGTTCCGGTGACTCTGTAGTTGGAACCGCAGTTTATCGCAGTGACAGTGGTACTCATTTCATATATCATCCATCTCAAATACGATAATCCGTCAGACGATTTTTTTTCGTTCTATGTTATACGATAATAGACTCTGTAGAAAGCTACTTTAGGGACCATTATCTCACGGAATGACTTTACAATCCCAAGCTAACTGCTATGGTATCTATTTTCTACTAGTCTCATATTTTACGCAATGTTATTATGTCAAATTGATGACGGAATGTCATTTTTAATTGACTTCAGAGATGCTAATTTCATAAATTCACTTGTTCAGGGGTTAAGAATTATTTATTTGTTTTTTAAATAAAATTATTACTGCATAGGGCGCGAGACATCGTGGAACCAGCCCTGCCTGGGATAGTGAGATTACAGGTAAAAGTTTAAAGCTTTCGCATTAGCATAATTAAAAAAAATAAAATAAAAATCTTATGGCATTTGACTTTACCATCCATTTTCAAGCCTTCGTGTTTCTTGTACCTTTGCCTGCACCCAACAACTCTGTAAGAAAAGTGGAGATCTCCTCGACCTTTTAATTAAAACTGACTCCGCCAGCTTGGAGGCACTTTCCAGGGTGGAGGCCGCCTTATTCTTAGGCTGGGGCTTGTGAATAAAGGTTTTCACTGAGTCAACTTCCACCTTCTAAGCTTTCCTTTCTTCGAAGTAGAATAAAAATTATTGGCTGCTTAATTTTTTTTTTAATTTGCTAGGTTCCTTTTTTTAATCATTGTTTGGCACCAAATTGCTAAGCACCCTTGGAGTGACGTTAGCGAAAATGGCAACATACAAATTTTATAATCATTAATTAATATTTATTGTTTTTATATTGACATTATCTAATGAATGTAAAGTCTACCTAAATATTTAATATTATAATCATTATAATATTAACATAACCTAAATGAAACACGAAACCGAAAAAAAAACAGAAAATAAAAAGATATCAGTCGCATCTGGGACTCGAACCCAGGACCTATGTCTTTCTAGGACAACCGCTTTACCAACTTAGCTAATGAGATCAGTTCAATTTATGTCATCTTCATCGATATCATATCTCAAATTCAAGAATTGTTACTTTTGCCAAAAAGAGTCATAGTTTGTCGTGGTACGGTTTACCAGGAGTCGTACGCTCGCGGCTCATCAAAATGAGCCGGCACAAATGAACGGCTCGTTCATAAACGACTCATCGCTACTGTGTTCAAGGTTAGTAGTATTTCTCGCCAGTCATACTTTACCATACGGGCATTACAAAAAACAAGTGTCAAGTGCAGTGAGCACACTAGATGTGCAAAATCTAGCCATCTAATTGGTCCGTTTGCTAGAAGCAAATTCAATAGGTCGTAATACATTCGTTGAAAAACGTGCTACTTTCATAGAAAAACAGACTTTAGCGTATTTCATGTTCATACAAATCATAATTTTTATCCTTGAACCCTTGTTTGAATATTTGTTGCTATTATTTTTCTTTTCTTCTCTACTTTATAGTGTAATATAATTATTTATTCTGTATCCATTACTCAACGCATGGTAAGAACATTTTGTAAATGGATTGATGACTTTATTTTGATTTTATAAAAATGTAATATTTGTTATCACTCTGTCAGATGTTCCTGATAAATAATAAGTCCATGCTGCACTAGATAACGTCACATGCCAGTTCGGCGCCCCTAATGAACGGCTCGTTCAAATGTAGTCAGGAAAACATTGCATTTTAATTATCCCACATTAAGTAAAAATTCACAGTTATTTTTACTAGTCAAAAGTATAAAATCGAGCTCTATAATTCATATGTCAAATTCAAACATTCCCGACTCCGAAATTTTTATTCAACTCTGATCATCAAACACCTTTTTAATTCTGATATTTAAAGATTTATATACTATTATTAAACAATATAATTTCGGATGTGCTGTGTGATGTTCCTTACATTATAATTCTACATTTTTAATGCACGTAATAAGGAACTACAGTTCAATTTTTTTAAATCAATAATACCGTTCACACTTAAATTCCAGTATATTTCTTTTTTTTAAAGTTAGTTTTCATAGTTCAAATAATTTTCAAATATTGAATTTTTCAAAGCCCATCAAAACGCTCCAAATCTATGGCCGGTCGGTTTTGATCAGTTTTGAGGTTAGAATGTCAAATGTCAAAATAAGGATGAGCTTTACCGTACATAATTTTATATTCTATTCATGGTAAACCATAACTAAACATGAGTAATAAAATTATGTACCTTTTTAAAAACTTTAATTGTAAGAATAATGATAGCACCGCCCACTAACACTATCATAATATACGTATTGATAAATAATTGCTCATGAATACTCTCATTTCTTTCATTACTAATAATTTTTTTTTAAATATTGAACAACAATTAATTAAGTTTAAATTTCGCCAAAATTAAAAGAATTTATATTTAAAATACAAAACAAAATCGAAAAATAAAAATGTCCGTACTAATTCAAAAACAGAATGCGCACGTGACGTCAGATGTTCCAAATGCAATGGTACCAACATAACACGGTGTTTTGATGAGATGATTTTTTATTCACTTTTAAATAACGATTTATAAATTCTACATATAATTATATATATAATTAAAATTATATATTCAGAATTGGCGTTTGCTGATCTATATGAATACCGCAATATTTTTCACTGGAGTTCCTTATTCTTATTTTCAGTAGGTACATATATTATCATTATTTCTAATTTTGAAATTTCATGGTGGAATTCCATTATAAAGTGAGTTTTTAAGATTAAACACATTTGTAATTTTTTTCCACTTTTTTTGTTTTCAACCGGGCCGGTTTCACCCTATCACGGGCATCTTCAGATTTAAGCAAACAAGACGGAAATCACGGGGAAAAAACAAAACCAGAAATAAATTAATTAAAAGTTCTTTCAATAAAAGCTGATACAAATGACGTTATACATTTTTTTTAAACCCATAGATTCAGTAAACAAACACAACGAACCCTTGAATGCACTATACCATTATTTAACAAGTTGCCATACGAATTTAAAAACAATTGCTCTATGACGAAATTCTCTCTGATGTTGTATTGGCTTTTGGGAAGTGACCTTATGTATTGATGTTTTTTTGCTCTTTCTTATGTTGTCTTACAAATCGATACCTTAGTTCAATAAGGAAATAACTACAATTTTTTGGGTTTTGAGTTCATGATGTAAAATGGTAAAGAAACTCTCCCTTCTCATATTTCAATAAAAAAATAAATCAAATTCATTCTAATTATGTAGTCAGATAATTCTTTATGGAATTATAATGAAATCAGCACA
>JAHDVE020004973.1:0-13253 GCA_022606495.2 Halesus radiatus
CTTATGCCATTAGTACATTTGGCATAGAAAGAAGTCCTATATCTTGGGCACCATCATCTCCTATAATTTTGTCTTTGCGGCGATTAATGCGATTGCGAGGAATGTATGTAGCGCATCGTGCTACCTATAAATGTCAACTTCACTCGGCAGAAAAGTCTCATGAATATGGCGAGTTTGGTTTAGAGAAGTTACGAAAATCTATTGCTGATGCGGATATCGAAATCCGTGACATCGACAAAAAAGTTCAAGAGCTCGCTAAAACGGATGCTTCTTTTTACAAGAAATACAAACAAATACAAACCATACCAGGTGTAGGACCTACTGTAGCTATGGTTGTAATTACTGAAACAGGAGGTTTTATAGGGTTTACTAATAGCAAGCAATTGGCAAGGTATTCTGGACTTGATGTGATTGAAAACTCTTCTGGAAAACATAAAGGGAAAACACGTATTAGTAAGTGTGGTAATGCAAGAATTCGAGCAGCTGTTTATATGGGATCGTTAGATGGGGCGCACCAAGGTAGCGTTTTTTACAAATATTTTACAAACATTTGTTCACGGAATCCAAAATACAAACAAATTGCACTTGTGGCAATTTCGCGTAAATTGCTGTTGATTATGCTCGCCTTATGGAAAAAAGATGAAGAATTTAATAAAGATTACAAATGGGCAGAAAGGAACAAGAAAAGTAAACCAGATTAAATACTTTGAGGTATTGGGTTGCGGATAACAAGGAGTAAAAAAGCCTTGTGGAGAACTACACCCTTATGTGTAGTGAGTAGGTAAGTTTTATATCATTGACTAATAGCAGTATATAAAAAAGGGGAAGTATAAAACTTCCCCACGTGATAGGCTAAATAAATTTAGACTTCACAAAGCACAAAGGTAATCATTTATTTTGGCATCATCGCCAAAAAGGTACCTTTTTGGCGATGATGCCAAAATAAATTTGGATGGTAACCTAAAATCTGCGGGGCTTTGGTGCTGTTTAGTAGACCTTTCCGTAAGCTGCCTCTAACAACTCGTGGCTTGCATACGGTTATTTATAAACCAGCCCCTGCGGGGCTTTGGTTACAAAATAGCATGTTCAACTGTTAATTCGCATAACTTATATAAACTCTACTTTCTGATTAAAGCCATTTGAACATTTCTTAATTCAACTTTATCTGTCCGAAGAAGTATTTTCGCTACTTTTAAATTAGGACGATAAGAAAGCATTGTTCGTTTCCCTGCAATTTCGGCATCTAACACCGTTCCACCAAATTTAGCTGATCCTTTCACCATTAATCGAACGGTGAAAGATTGATCAGCACCAATCAATTGCTCTATTCCATAGTTAAGTCCACGTTGAGGTTCACCGCCTTGACGTAAGGATTTAACTTTCTCGGAAAACACATTTCTAAAACCTTGATTAAACTGTGCTGTTTGATCATCTAAGTTGATTTGTAATTCACAAGCATCTTTTTCGCCGTCGTTAGGTAAAAACAAAACCCCAAACTTTCCTTGAGCTCCTTTTGTTGGAACAACATCAAAACTTAGCATAAACATCTGACTATCTATTGGAAACACAGTTGTTTCGCTTAGTCTATCGGCCAATAGATTGGTTTTTTCCGTTAAGGGTGTTATTTCGGGCATCCATTTTGTTCCAATTCGTCCGTCTTGTAGTTGAATCAATTCGTGTATCACGAGTGGCCCACCCCAATTCCTCATCCACATCCAACCAGCCATCAAAAAACGCCCCTTATCAATAGGACTTATTGTGGGGACGCACATGCCGTTGTAAAAATCAAGTCCTTTAGTCACCACATCCTCATAGCCTGTTTCTGAGGCACTAGCAGGTTTCGACCAAAGTCGGTCAAACCCTCCCACAATATAATCGAATTGTCCCCAACGGAAATAGAAAGTACAATCGCCACCAAGCGGAAATTCAGGATCAATACAGCGCCAACCTTTATCAATTGAAGAGGACTCCCATGTGCCTTTCGATTGATAATTGGCTAATAGACGCAATTTTCCTTCAGGGTTGGTATAAACACTTGGGTTTTCGCAAGGATGAAACTGTATTCCAGTTTTCTTAAAATTCGATATGCCGTCCTCGCTAATGGCGTAAGTTGATCCTGCAGGAAAGCCATTCGTAGTGTCGCAATGGAACGAGCCTGTGTATCCATTTTCTTTTAGAAATGCCCTTTGAACAGGCAATGTTGTCATTTTATCAGGATAGATACGCGTGGTGTGTAGGCCATAGCTTAAACAAAATTTACCATTAAACAGAAACGGAACTCCTGTTCCCATAGTTTCCCATTGTTCCTCTATTGGAGTTGCCGCCTCGTGTTCTGTCCAATTCTTAAAGTCGCTTGTCGAAATATGTTCAAAATAGTGTCCGCCAGTGCCCAATTTGCTTCCGTGTTCTCTACGATCAAATAAATAAAAAAGGTGATACCGTTTGTTGTAATAAAATGATGCCACATCGCCCACCCAAGTGTTATGTCCTGGGGGTGTCCAATATTGGATATTGTTTGATGTCTTGTGAGTGGGTTCTTTTTCCGGAACAATGGCTGGAAGATAAAGTGTGGCCTTTTTTACATATTCGGGATGGATGACCCATGCAAGTTTTTTGTTCCATTGGGGATAACCTATCGGGAAATCGTTGTCAAGCAATTCTCCATCTACATATATTGTCCAGCGTACCCCAGTAAAATTAAGGACAATGTGATGTATCCCGTCAGGTTTTGCAAGCATCGCTAAAGGAATCCCAATTGTCATTGATTCAAATGGAGTTTTGGGTCGTTGTTGTAATTGCCCCTCCTGCAAATGCAACTGAACAGTGGCTTCTAACACAGGTACCGATCCATCGGGCAGTGCAAATGCTGGATAATTTTGACGAAAACGATCGTGAATGTTGTGTTGACGAAGACGTAGGTTCAGTAGTTGGGGGATGTCGAGTATCGTTGTATCTGTATCTGTATCGAACGTTTTAAGATCAACGGTCAATTGGATGGTAAACCCTTTTTCATTATTGTAACCTACTGGGGCCGACAAATTTGCGTGTGTAGTTTTTGTGTCGAGTTGGCTATGTGGCACTTGGGACGTATTAAACTTCCAGTTGTACGACTGTAATGCTATTTGAATGGGCTGTTCGGGTGTAGTTGATGTGTTACAAGCCAATGTCACTAGTGCTGTGACGGAAAAAATGATTTTGATAAATGTTGTTGCTTTCATTGTTGCTTATTTTTAAGGTAGGCGGTTTTGACTTCCCCTATTTTTTCAGAAATAGAAGCTACTCTCGATAGTATTAAAGACGTTTCATGTGTGATAGCATCATTTGATGGCATCAAAGATAGTTTTTTTCTCACACTATATCGGGTGTAAGCAGTAGACACTAAATAAACGATGTTATTTGATTCAATCATGATTGACTACTCAGAAAAAAGCTTCTCTGATCAGTCTTAAATAAGAGAACCTTAGTAGATGCCTCCATGAAACCGATCCAACGTTGAAGTGATGTTCACATGGCTCAATATTTACAGTGAGAATCTTGAGATTTACAGTGAGAATCTTGAGAAACTCACTGTGAATATTTGCCGAGGCAACGGAGAAACAAAGACAAACCCGTATGCGTTCAAACAAATCAGCTGACATCGCCTTAATTTAATGACGTTGACAAGTCATAAAAAAGCAATCGCCACTCTCGCCAGTTATAACATCGTTTATTTAATGTCTACTGCTTACAACAAATTCCCTTTTTTTAGATATTCGGAGGCCTCATGTTGCACTGCATCAGCTTGAGGCCTCCGAATAATCTCGGGAAAGGGAGATTTGTCGTACACTTGTCATACAAGATACTGCATTTTGACTTATCTTTGTGGTCTATTGTTGATCGCTATGCGTAGTTGACTGTATTCAATTTAACATTTGCATTGATTAGATAGAGCGTAAACTTAACAAGAACAGTCTAGTAAATCGGCAAACCAGCAGTTCATCAGTATTCTCTAATTCCTCTGCAAGTCCACACCAATAGAGCGAATTGATGCGATGATTACTTCACCTACACATATATACGTTATAGAATTCAAGATCGACCAATCGGCAAATAAGACTATTACGCAAATAAAAGATAAAGATTACGCTGGGCAATATCAAGTTTCAGGCAAGCAAGTGGTGCAGATTGGCATTACCTTCTCGAAAAAATTGCGTAATATTGCAGAATGGAAGCAAGAAATTATGAATCGTGTTATGATTATGAAAAAATATAAAGAAATAGATACAAGTGGATATACCTTTGAAGATACGATTAAAGGGAATTGCATGTACATTGACAAAACGGATTACTTTTACCATTTGGTAAAAAAACATAAAGGCATTTTCTTTATGTCGCGTCCACGGAGGTTCGGTAAGTCCTTATCAATATCTATTTTAAATAATATCTTTAAAGGCAATCAAGAGCTATTTAAGGGCTTGAAGATTTATGATACTGATTATGATTGGACAGATTATCCTGTCATTAATCTGAACATATCAAAGGTCAATTGTGCGAGTATAGAGCAAATGAATGAGGATTTGTGTGACTTGATTCTCAAGAATGCAAAAGATCTAAATATCCAACTTGCTCAAGAACGACGAGTGGCTTCGTCTCTATTTCGTAAATTGATAGAAGAGGCTATCGCTAGCAAGGGCAAGAAGGTCGTCATTTTAATTGATGAATACGATAAGCCTTTGATTGACAATATTGGTGCACCACATTTAGAAGAAATACAACAAGTGCTGAGCGATTTTTACCTCAACCTCAAAGCCAATGATGAGTACCTCCGTTTTGTGTTTATGACAGGGGTTACCAAATTCTCGAAAGTGTCGATATTTTCGAAACTCAATAATTTACGCGACATCACGATGACAGCTGATTATGCGTGTATGTACGGCTATACGCAGGATGAGTTGAATCACTATTTTGGCGAACAAATCGATGATTTAGCACAACTACACCAACAAGATCCGAGTACTTATCGTGAGCACATTAAATCATGGTACAACGGATACCTGTTTGAAGAGAATGCGTCAACGGTTTACAACCCAGTATCTATCGGATCATTTATTAATGAAGGAGGTAAGTTTTCTAACTTTTGGTTTAGCACAGGTAACCCTTCACTTTTAATGCAAGTGATAAAGGAAAAGGAAGTCGATTTTTTTGCGACCATCAAAGAGCCTATCGAGGACATTTTCCTCGATTCGTTCGATGTAATGAATATAGATCCGGCCTCGCTATTACTCCAAACGGGGTATTTAACAATCGATCACGTAGAAGTGATCAGCAATAGTCGGTATTACTACTTACGTTTCCCTAACTATGAAATTGAAAATGCATTCGAGAAATATTTGGTAGCCATGCTGTTGGAAAAGCCGGTTAGTAAAATCTCCAATGATATTCGGAACATGCAAATTGCCTTACGCCAAAATGATACGGAAAATTTACGGACATTAATTACCGCCCATATTGCTTCTATTCCGTATGGCGATCGTCAGCATATCGAAAAATTATATCAAAACATTATCTTTTCGCTATTTCGTTTATTGGGAGCCGATATACAAAACGAAATCCACACCAATAGAGGCCGAATTGATGCGGTGATTACTACACCTACACACATATACGTCATAGAATTCAAGATCGATCAATCGGCCATTACAGCCATTGGTCAGATAAAGGACAAAGATTACACAGGGCAATATCAAGCTTCAGGCAAGCAAGTGGTGCAGATTGGCATTACCTTCTCGAAAGAATTGCGTAATATTGCAGAATGGACGGAAGCAGTAGTTAGTGGTTAACGGTTAGTGATTAGTGGTTAGTGGCTTCGCATTCGGTGTCAGCAAATCAATAATTTAATCAACAATTCAATCAATCAATCAGTTATTATGAAAAAGTATCTCCCCATAAACACTAGTGCATATAGTTAACGGTTAGTGGTTAGTGGCTTCGCATTCGGTGTCAGCAAATCAACAATTTAATCACCAATTCAATCAATCAATCAATCAATCAATCAATCAGTTATTATGAAAAAGTATCTCCCCATAACCACTAGTGCATATAGTTTTGAGAACACTATTAATCGGTATATTTATGTCGACAAGACCGATTATTTCTATCGCTTGGTGAGCGAACCTATCGGTATTTTCTTTATGTCGCGTCCACGGAGGTTCGGTAAGTCCTTATCAATATCTATTTTAAATAATATCTTTAAAGGCAATCAAGAGCTATTTAAGGGCTTGAAGATCTATGATACCGATTATGATTGGCAGCCTTATCCTGTCATTAATCTGAACATATCAAAGGTCAATTGTGTAAATATAGAACAAGTGAATACGGATCTGTGTGATTTGCTTCGGGAAAATGCACAGAATTTAGAGATTCAGCTAACACCTGAGAAACGCGTAGCGTCGTCCTTGTTTCGTGAATTGATTTTAAAAGCCAAAGCCAAAAACAAAGACGGCAAGGTCGTTATTTTAATTGATGAATACGATAAGCCTTTGATTGACAATATTGGTGCACCACATTTAGAGGAGATACGCCAGGTGCTGAGCGATTTTTACATCAACCTCAAAGCCAATGATGAGTACCTGCGTTTTGTGTTTATGACAGGGGTTACCAAATTCTCGAAAGTGTCGATATTTTCGAAACTCAATAATTTACGCGACATCACGATGACAGCTGATTATGCGTGTATGTACGGCTATACGCAGGATGAGCTGAATCATTATTTTGGCGAACAAATCGATGATTTAGCCATGCGGCACCATCAAGATCCGGATACTTATCGTGAGCACATTAAATCATGGTACAACGGATACCTGTTTGAAGAGAATGCGCTAACGGTTTACAACCCAGTATCTATCGGATCATTTATTAATGAAGGAGGTAAGTTTTTTAACTTTTGGTTTAGTACAGGTAGCCCTTCACTTTTAATGCAAGTGATAAAGGAAAAGGAAGTCGATTTTTTTGCGACCATCAAAGAACCCATTGAAGACATTTTCCTAGATTCGTTCGATGTAATGAATATAGATCCGGCCTCGCTATTGCTCCAAACAGGGTATTTAACAATCGATCACGTAGAAGTGATCAGCAATAGTCGGTATTACTACTTACGTTTTCCTAACTATGAAATTGAAAATGCATTCGAGAAATATTTGGTAGCCATGCTGTTGGAAAAGCCGGTTAGTAAAATCTCAAATGATATTCGGAACATGCAAATTGCCTTACGCCAAAATGATACGGAAAGTTTACGGACATTAATTACCGCCCATATTGCTTCCATTCCATATGGCGATCGTCAGCATATCGAAAAATTATATCAAAACATTATCTTTTCGCTATTTCGTTTATTGGGAGCCGATATGCAAAACGAAATCCACACCAATAGAGGTCGAATTGATGCGGTGATCACTACACCTACACACATATACGTCATAGAATTCAAGATCAATCAATCGGCAAATGAGGCGATTACGCAAATAAAAGAAAAAGATTACGCTGGGCAATATCTAGCTTCAGGCAAGCAAGTGGTACAGATTGGCATTACCTTCTCGAAAGAATTGCGTAATATTGCAGAATGGACGGAAGCAGTAGTTAGTGGTTAACGGTTAGTGATTAGTGGTTAGTGGTTAGTGGCTTCGCATTCGGTGTCAGCAAATCAATAATTTAATCAACAATTCAATCAATCAATCAGTTATTATGAAAAAGTATCTCCCCATAAACACTAGTGCATATAGTTAACGGTTAGTGGTTAGTGGCTTCGCATTCGGTGTCAGCAAATCAACAATTCAATCAATCAGTTATTATGAAAAAACATCTCCCCATAACCACTAGTGCGTATAGTTTTGAGAGGACTATTAACCGGTATATTTATGTCGACAAGACCGATTATTTCTATCGCTTGGTGAGCGAACCTATCGGCATTTTCTTTATGTCGCGTCCGCGGAGGTTCGGTAAGTCCTTATCAATATCGATCTTGAACAATATCTTTAATGGAAAGAAAGAGCTGTTTAAGGGTTTGAAGATCTATGATACTGATTATGATTGGAAAGATTATCCTATCATTAATCTAAATATCTCAAAGGTCAATTGTGCGAGTATAGAACAAATGCAGCGCAGTTTGTGTCGTTTGGTACAGAGAAGTGCGAAAGAACTCAACTTAATTTTGTCAGATGAACCAACTTCAGACTTGCTTTTTGGCGAATTGATTGACAAAGCCAGTGATCACAACAAGAAGGTCGTTATTTTAATTGATGAATACGATAAGCCTTTGATTGACAATATTGGCGCACCACATTTAGAGGAGATACGCCAGGTGCTAAGCGATTTTTACATCAATATCAAAGCCAATGATGAGCACCTGCGTTTTGTGTTCATGACAGGAGTTACCAAATTCTCGAAAGTGTCGATATTCTCGAATCTCAATAATTTGAATGACATCACTATGGATGCTGAATATGCGTGTATGTACGGCTATACGCAGGATGAGTTGAATCATTATTTTGGCGAACAAATCGATGATTTAGCACAACTACATCAACAAGATCCGAGCACTTATCGTGAGCACATTAAATCATGGTACAACGGATACCTGTTTGAAGAAAATGCGTCAACGGTTTACAATCCTGTATCTATCGGGTCGTTTATCAATAAAGGAGGTAAATTCTCTAACTTTTGGTTTAGTACAGGTAGTCCTTCACTTTTAATGCAAGTGATAAAGGAAAAGGAAGTCGATTTTTTTGCGACCATCAAAGAACCTATTGAAGACATTTTTCTGGATTCGTTCGATGTAATGAATATAGATCCGGCCTCGCTATTGCTCCAAACAGGGTATTTAACAATTGATCACGTAGAAGTGATCAGCAATAGTCGGTATTACTACTTACGTTTCCCTAACTATGAAATTGAAAATGCATTCGAGAAATATTTGGTAGCCATGCTGTTGGAAAAGCCAGTTAGTAAAATCTCAAATGATATTCGAAACATGCAAATTGCCTTACGCCAAAATGATACGGAAAGTTTACGGACATTAATTACCGCCCATATTGCTTCTATTCCATATGGCGATCGTCAGCATATCGAAAAACTATATCAAAACATTATCTTTTCGCTATTTCGTTTATTGGGAGCCGATATACAAAACGAAATCCACACCAATAGAGGTCGAATTGATGCGGTGATCACTACACCTACACACATATACGTCATAGAATTCAAGATCGATCAATCGGCAAATGAGGCGATTACGCAAATAAAAGAAAAAGATTACGCTGGGCAATATCTAGCTTCAGGCAAGCAAGTTGTACAGATTGGCATTACCTTCTCGAAAGAATTGCGTAATATTGCAGAATGGACGGTGATGACTGCACCAGCACGAGCCCTCGAGTAATGATGACTGCACCAGCACGAGTCTTGAGTAATGGCTTTGCGAGTGGCGATTCATTAATCAGTAATCCCTGAGTGTTTTAAATGCAAACATTTCTTTAAGTACTGTAATGAAGCCCATATTTGATTTTTGATTGTTTTCACCGATATGTTTAATTTGTCGGCAATTTCTTTTTGCTTGAGGCCTTCTATACGATGCATCAACAAAACTTCTTTGCATCTTTTTGAAAGGTGATTCATGCAATCATTCAAACTGTTACGAAAGTCCTGTAATTCGAGTATATCCTCTTCAACACCTGATTCTAATTCGATTTTATCCACAACAGATCGGTATTTTAGATGATTTCGAATGTGGTTCAAGGTTAAATTTCTAGCACTTTTATACAGATAAGCTGATACATTGCTATGTACGTCTAAGCTCTTTTTATGCGCCCAAAGGTTAAGAAATAGTTCTTGTACAATATCTTCCGAGTCATTTTTGTCATTCGTTATACTATAGATATATCGGCAGAGGCCAGTGTAGTAACAGTTGAAAAGCGCATTGTAACTGCTATAGTTACTGTCCTTTATTTCCTTAATGAGTTGAATATCTATTTCGTTTCTGTTTTTCATGTCTCATAGATTTGGTGTAAATAGGTACTCGGTGCTGTTTTCCTTTGGTTTGAACTTATTTGAAAAATACGAATCATTCGAATTTGATCTTTAATTCATCATTGCAAAGGTAGTAAGTTTAGGCTAATTAATTCGAGCCGTTTTTGAAGGTGCATTAGTACGAGGCATACTGATACACCTGTTTTTGACGATTGACGACTCATCAGTATTGCTTCGCTCGGTCCTTTTAATTGACGCTCAAATTCCGTAACCACTCAGCGCTTCGCTCGGTTCTTTCGAAACTAGAAATTTTACCACAGTTCTTCCCAAGACACTGTTAGGTCTAAGACACTAAGACGCTAGTTACGCATTTTTTTTACGGCCAGCACATGTTTACATGGACCTCGCTCGCCTTGGTATTTGCTATACCATTCGCAAGTACAGCGTTCTTGATGTTCGTCTAAAATGACTGTATGCCGTACCCCACTGCCTTCTATACACGCCTCTATCCTAGAGGTGGTTTGAGTAATTATTTCGATCTTCCCTTCAGAGATTAACTTATCGGCAGCTTTCATGCGAGGATTCAGACTCATGACCCGATTCAGTTTGAATGGCAAACGGCGGTAAAAAAACTGATTGTCATCTAAATCATATCCCAATAAACCCATAGATGCCAAACGTGTAGTCAAGTTATCGACTTTGTCGAAATCAATGTTTTCATTCATCGCAAAGAGTGTGGGGTTAAATGCCTGATTGGCATACGCATACTTATCTAAGGCATCTACCCAATCATCAGATACATCATCAATTAAAGCTTCTAAAGTGGCACCTTCTCCCGAAAAACCCCTCCAACTATCTCGCGATAACGAAAAACTAAACCGAATGTTGCCAAAGTATAGTTGCCATGTGGTGGATTGCATATCGTGGTGTGGAAACACTTGCAGACTGTCGATATAGGGTAACAATAGTTCTAACAAACGCAGGCGATGTAAGCCTCCAACACAAATAGCAGTTGTCGATTTTATGGGTGAAAATATAGGCGTGTTGCCTCGCACAAGCAAATAGTAATCGGTTTTTACTTGACCTTTGGGAATGGATCGGAATAATTGCTGTGTTTGGATTCGGTTAAATGTATGTGCCTTTTCCGATTGGGATAGGTAAACTTGTACAGTCCCTAAACCTTTGATCCATTTGATGGGGAGTGGTACCTTGCGTTCGGCAGTTTTTGTACCCTCGACATGTAAACCAAGCTCCTTTTGCCCGATGGAAAGCATTACTTTTTGTTGTTGCTGAATGGCTCCCAATGCGGTTAACATGGGTTGATTAAAATCAACATTAGTGGTTCCGTTTTCCAAAAACTCGCCATCTAAACCATCGGGTAATACATCTACCCGAGCATATACACCTGCACAATGCGAAAAGCCTTCGAACCGCACACAGCCATTTCCAGCTGTAACGATAGGATCTTTTAGTAAGGATAGCTGAAATGTGGACATATTGAAACTCGATTTCACAATATTGGAGAGTGCAATTAAACACCGCGCCATAATGAAAGGGCTATTCACATTGCCCCAAAAGAAACAAGGTGCATCTGTTCTTTTTTGTACTTCGCTATATTTTGCTAGAAACAATTCTTCAACTGTTCCTTTTTTAGTAAGTGCCGAGGGGCTGTTGTATTGATAAATTAATGTGTCGTTCATTGAATGATGAATTAATAGAATTTATATAAGTTAGCAAATCTGTGTCTGCGATGACCCCGCTGGGCCCAACGGGCCCAGCGGGGTCACATGTTTATAGAAATGTGATTCCTCTGCGAACACGACCCCAGCGGGGTCGCATGTATTTGCATGATCATTAGTTTGTTATATAATTGTGTAAATAAAAACATGCGACCCCGCTGGGGTCGGAGGCAATGTGTTATCTCATTTCTATAAACATGTGACCCCGCTGGGGTCATCGCAGACACAGATTATTAACTTATATAAACTCTAATAGTTGAAAGTGCTATTTTGTAAATTGTGACTGCTCCGCACTTAACCAAGAACCAAATTCAAAGCAATATCTTTATGAGCAAAAGTTCCACCTCCGTACGTCTTGGTTTAGCAATAATGCCAATTGCACTTGTTTTTCAATCCAAACAAATCCGTTTCCGCCACTTCCATTTTTAATGTTACTGAATTCCGTTACATTAAAATCGGGGTTATTGAGACGTTCCCAAATTCCCATGTGCTCATCCAATGCGAAATTACTAAACCCGTGGCTGATTTCAGCATTGTTAATGATAATAGATTTCTTTTTTGCCATAGTCTTTACTGTTTTTTAAACACCTCATTACTATCTGATTTCAATATTGCTTGTTGCTATGTATTCCAGTTCGTCACTAAGTAGTCGGCAAGATTTAATTTAACATTTTACAATACTCGCCACCAAGACTTACAGCCTATTTTAACACAGAGTTATGGGCAGCCTCATCTATAGGCTCATCTGCTGTGTTTAGGTTTGTTTGTATAAAGTAATTTCCGGAATTGGTTTTGATCTTACTTTTCGTGCAAATCACATTTGTCACTACAACATCTTTGATATCAACCGTCTCGACACCTTTTTTATTTGACTTATTTTCTTGCTTGCTAGTGACAACTTCAATGTCAAAGTATTGGTTCACGGAGGCGTACTTTTCTTTCACTCGTCCAATACGCTCCAATACTTTTCCGTATTTTTTAACGCCATGTTTTTTATATAGATAGACTAGCAATGATTTCATTTATAGCAATCTCAAATCGAGCACAGGATTTTAGGTGCATACTGTTTTCTTTGATTTGCTTACCAGGACTTTGCACAAGCATAAATTGATCTCCCTCACTTGTCTTTATACGTTGAAGAGTAATTGGGTTTCCTTTATTGTCATGAGAAACAGAAGTATCAACTTGATAATCTTTTAATGATTGGCGGGATACGCAAACATAGTTATATCCTTTTTCTTCAACTAATGCTAGGTTTTCTTTAGTTGCAATCCCTGCATCAAAAACAATTGTTGCTTTACGAGTACTCGTAGATGTTGAGTTACTTAGTCTATCAATAAGGTCGCCAAGACCTTTAGAATTAGCTAAATTACCTTTGTATATTTGAGCGTGTTTTAAAAAACCTTCACAATTAATCACCTGAGCCCACACAACTAATTTTGCATCGGTTCGTTTTTCTTTACTTCGTCCAAATTGAGCCAATTCACTTCTGTCCTTTCGTCCTTCAAAATAAGTATT
>JAHDVE020004974.1:0-51211 GCA_022606495.2 Halesus radiatus
CATTTCAGACTTGGCTGGCTGGCCGAAAACGACCATGCGCCCTATCCATTTAAAACACCCGAAGGTTCGTTTTCGCGAACCACGAATTTCACTTTTTTCCCCACGGTTTTTACGTACAAAAATAAAAAGCAGATCTCTCGGCGGAAATTTTCCTTAAGCTTTTTCAGTCGCTCACGAAATTACGTAATCTTCCATTTCTGTGAATCTAAGAGGTTAAATAAATGGATAATCGCTTTTAAAAACCATGTAGGAAGTTTTGAAAATCGCGAAATCTACAGCGACCCATGGAAAAACTTCAACAATAATCGTTCAAACTTTTGACAGTTATAAAAGATGACAAAAATCGTCATTTTATTCCTTCCCGCCCGGTCTCATATTGCATAATTTTTCTTATAGAATGTTCCATAGATTGTATGCAAATACAAAAGTACCTACGCGAGAATGTTATCTAATAAAGCATTCGAATTTAATTTCCGGTTAGGTACCCAAGTTTTAAGAGCAAACTAACGGAATATTATGAAAAAATGCTTTGTAATATTTAAAAAAATGAATTTCTTGAAATAAAATTACGGATTTTTTTTTAATGCGTAGGCGATTTGCCACGGTGCCATTATTAATACTTGCAATATTCATTTGAAATATACAAGGAGAAAATAATTCAGTGAACGAAAAAAATGCTTAAAAATGCATTTATTGATAGAAAACGGCAATTTTTTCTCTGATTTTAAAAAAAATTTATATAGCGCTGTTTTTTTACTTTTCCCTTGAACTTAGCAGTTAGCTCCAAAGCCCCATTTTGCAAGATGTGGCTCATATTTTTAAGGGAAAATATTACGCAAAACACATTTATTAAAATAAAATCACTAGGGGTGGGGTAGGGGTCAGGGAAGGAATAGGGGTAAGAGCAGGGGTAGGGGTAGGGGTAGGGGTAGGTATAGCCGATATGGGTATCAAACTGAGCGTCTCCACCTACGCAACGAAATTTGGGCAATTAAAAATTTGGCAACAAACTCCTATGCCCCATTTGTTGAGATGGAGCTAACATTGAAAGTTTTTTCTTTTTATTTTCTTTAAATACTTAATCATGGTAGTCGTAGGGTAGGAGTTGGGTAGATGTAGGGTAGGAGTTGGGTAGATGTAGGGTAGGAGTTGGGTAGATGTAAGGTAGGAGTTGGGTAGATGTAGGGTAGGAGTTGGGTAGATGTAGGGTAGGAGTTGGAGTAGGAGTTGGAGTAGGAGTTGGAGTAGGAGTTGGAGTAGGAGTTGGAGTAGGAGTTGGAGTAGGAGTTGGAGTAGGAGTTGGAGTAGGAGTTGGAGTAGGAGTTGGTGTAGGAGTTGGAGTAGGAGTTGGTGTAGGAGTTGGAGTAGGAGTTGGAGTAGGGGAGTTGGGTAGATGTAGGGTAGGAGTTGGGTAGATGTAGGGTAGGAGTTGGGTAGATGTAAGGTAGGAGTTGGGTAGATGTAGGGTAGGAGTTGGGTAGATGTAGGGTAGGAGTTGGAGTAGGAGTTGGAGTAGGAGTTGGAGTAGGAGTTGGAGTAGGAGTTGGAGTAGGAGTTGGAGTAGGAGTTGGAGTAGGAGTTGGAGTAGGAGTTGGAGTAGGAGTTGGTGTAGGAGTTGGAGTAGGAGTTGGTGTAGGAGTTGGAGTAGGAGTTGGAGTAGGAGTTGGAGTAGGAGTTGGAGTAGGAGTTGGAGTAGGAGTTGGAGTAGGAGTTGGAGTAGGAGTTGGAGTAGGAGTTGGAGTAGGAGTTGGAGTAGGAGTTGGAGTAGGAGTAGGAGGTTGAGTATAAATATTTTTCCAAATGTTCGTTTTAAAAATTATTTCTAACACACACACTTCTTGCTTCATCCACATTACAACACATATTCTAAATACACAAACCAATTGCAGCCCTGCAATAGGCAAAACCTAGTATATATATTAATGCTCTAACTTTTCCCCATTTCAGACTTGGCTGGCTAGCCGAAAACGACCATGCGCCCTATCCATTTAAAACACCCCTAGGTTCGTTTTTGCGAACCACGAATTTCACTTTTTTCCCCACGGTTTTTGTATTGCTTTTACTTTTCCCCATTTCAGACTTGGCTGGCTAGCCGAAAACGACCATGCGCCCTATCCATTTAAAACACCCCAAGGTTCGTTTTCGCGAACCACGAATTTCACTTTTTTCCCCACGGTTTTTACGTACAAAAACAAAAAGCAGATCTCTCGGCGGAAATTTTCCTTAAGCTTTTTCAGTCGCTCACGAAATTACGTAATCTTCCATTTCTGTGAATCTAAGAGGTTAAATAAATTTATAATCGCTTTTAAAAACCATGTAGGAAGTTTTGAAAATCGAGACATCTACAGCGACCCATGGAAAAACTTCCACAATAATCGTTCAAACTTTTGACAGTTATAAAAGATGACAAAAATCGTCATTTTATTCCTTCCCGCCCGATCTCATATTGCATAATTTTTCTTATAGAATGTTCCATAGATTGTATGCAAATACAAAAGTACCTACGCGAGAATGTTATCTAATAAAGCATTCGAATTTAATTTCCGGTTAGGTACCCAAGTTTTAAGAGCAAACTAACGGAATATTATGAAAAAATGCTTTGTAATATTTAAAAAAATGAATTTCTTGAAATAAAATTACGGATTTTTTTTTAATGCGTAGGCGATTTGCCACGGTGCCATTATTAATACTTGCAATATTCATTTGAAATATACAAGGAGAAAATAATTCGGTGAACGAAAAAAATGCTTAAAAATGCATTTATTGATAGAAAACGGCAATTTTTCTCTGATTTTTAAAAAAATTTATATAGCGCTGTTTTTTTACTTTTCCTTTGAACTTAGCAGTTAGCTCCAAAGCCCCATTTTGCAAGATGTGGCTCATATTTTTAAGGGAAAATATTGCGCAAAACACATTTATTAAAATAAAATCACTAGGGGTGGGGTAGGGGTCGGGGAAGGAATAGGGGTAAGAGCAGGGGTAGGGGTAGGGGTAAGGGTAGGTTTAGCCGATATGGGTATCAAACTGAGCGTCTCCACCTACGCAACGAGATTTGGGCAATTAAAAATTTAGCAACAAATTCCTAGGCCCCATTTGTCGAGATAAAGCTAACGTTGAAAGTTTTTTTCTTTTCATTTTCTTTAAATACTTAATAGTGGTAGTCGTAGGGTAGGAGTTGGGTAGATGTAGGGGTGGAGTTGGGTAGATGTAGGGTAGGAGTTGGGTAGATGTAGGGTAGGAGTTGGAGTAGGAGTTGGAGTAGGGTTGGAGTTGGGTAGGAGTTGGAGTAGGAGTTGGAGTAGGAACAGGGTAGGAGTTGGAGTAGGAGTTGGAGTAGGAGTTGGGTAGGGTGGGTAGGAGTTGGGAGTAGGAGTTGGGTAGGAGTTGGAGTAGGAGTTGGGTAGGGTTGGAGTAGGAGGGGTTGGGTAGATGTAGGGTAGGGGTTGGGTAGGAGTTGGGTAGATGTAGGGTAGGAGTTGGGTAGATGTAGGGTAGGAGTTGGAGTAGGAGTTGGAGTAGGAGTTGGAGTGGGAGTTGGAGTAGGAGTTGGAGTAGGAGTTGGAGTAGGAGTTGGAGTAGGAGTTGGAGTAGGAGTTGGAGTAGGAGTTGGAGTAGGAGTTGGAGTAGGGTTAGGAGGTTGAGTATAAATATTTTTCCAAATATTCGTTTTAAAAATTATTTCCAACACACACACTTCTTGCTTCATCCACATTACAACACACATACACAACTATTCATAACCAATTGCAGCTCTGCAATAGGCAAAACCTAGTATATATGATTATTAATGCTGAAATATAATTTTGTTCCACACAATTGATCTTACTGAAAGTATTTTGAAACTCTGATAAAAGTATGGAATGTTATGCTTTTTGTTCGTATAAACTTTCATGAGCTATCATTACTCTTTTTTTAAAACTTAAATAAATGAGGAGTTCTACGAATTAATCTCAATAAGAAATAATAAATATACAGAGGTTGAAGAAACGTCAGTTCCTCGATTTATGTAATAATTATTTTGTGTTTAATTTGTAGAAATACATTTAATTTACTGTTTTTTATTATTTAATGTAAATTGATTTAAAAAACTGTTACGGCGTTCAAGGCCATTTTCAAGCTGTTTCAATAATAAATGCTTGCAGAACTTAATAATAACATTATTAAATTTGATTTAGATTAAATTTAAAAAAAAAACTGCATTTATGGCCTCATGTGGAAAAAAGTCTCTGATATAATATCATAATTCACGTGGATATTTGAAGATATCGGTTTTGCAGCATTGATTGAAGTTCACTAAAGTTTCCAGATATCAGAAAAAACAAATTTATTAAATTTGTAGTCAGGTAATTATTGTTATTTCTGAATGCTGTGTTCTCGAAAGAGCGTGGGGGACCATGCTACCAAACTTTTTCATAACTTGAACCCATGTCTACTAACGTATGTTAATTTAGCCACTAAAATCAAATTAGTTAATATCTTAGCATAGATAATAGAAACGAGAAAGATGGGTAATTATCAATCTTAGTATGAAGTCGCGCGCACAACGCGTGTTGCCAACATACCCTACTGCTGCTCGCAAACGCATAACTTTCATTGGCTCCGCCGCATTGATAGTTCGTGCAGTTTGGTCGTAGTTCGACGATGGTCGGCTCGCTTACACGCCATTCTTGGTAATATTCTCAGGGAATTTAAATACGCAATCAATCATCCATTACATCAGTGGAGTGTGTTGCCTCTTGATATGGGCAAATGATAATGTTGGCAACTGGAAACAACGTACTAACTTGAATAATTAAATACCTACTAAAATTACTTTGAACGTTACGTCAGTCTGTCAGTCGAAATAACCCAACACGTCGAAATAAATTTCATTATCATTATGTCATAATTGATGACGGGTTGATGCAGAATAGTTTGTATAATATTGGTATAAATTCATTAGTAGTTGACAATAGAAAGTTGTCCAAAGAAGTCTGCAGTAGTGCAGATAAAAATCCGGATTAATTAATTTGAAAATAATATATAGTATATTTGCGCACGGTAAATATTTGAAGATACTATCAGTATCTCCCTGGTGAAAGACCACCATTCGGAATTGAAATGTTGCTTGAAATGGCTTTTAGCCGTGTGTGGTGACCAGATATGAATAGCCAGGTATTTTCCCACCTTCTTCTTCCCCTTCTCCTTCCCCTCCCCAATACCTTCAGCCTTACAAAATTTCCCAATTGGGAATGCCATAGTATCACTGGCTCCATACGTTTGGGAGCTTGCAGTTGGGACTCTTGCGCGGTATTCATATAAAAATCATATTTAACCATGACTTATGAAGAAAAGTAGTCATAATTTTTTTTTTTAAGGAACACTAAAGGTAAAGACCATAAATTGACTCATTCCGTTATATCTATAAACTAAATTGTAACCACTGTTTCTCATTTGATATCGCAAAAACAAGCCGTAATTTGGACGTAATAATCAAAGAACATCTAGGATGTCATTTATCAATTCAAAATAATGATAGTATTATTACGCAATACGATAAACATAATGTTTTTAAATAGAAAAATATTTGTTGAATATTTTATAAATTTATATAGGCTTAGCATTTATCAAAATCTAATCAGAAATATTACTTTTTTCTGACCGTCCCATTGTATGTTTTACAAAATATTTAAAATTCGAATATGATTTTTAAAGTGAAGAAAAGTATGTTTAATAATTTATCGTTGCGTTTTTCTAAATAAACGTAACCACGTTTTCGTAACGTTTATTTACAATCTGACAATTCCGATGTCCCTCTCCCCGTTAAATGGTTGTAAAATATCTTTTGATAGTATACATTTTTGTAATTACACGTATATATATTTTCTAATTTACAAGTAATATTTTGAAATGATATTATTGGCGAATATATTAATAGTAGAAATGGGTAATTAGATACATACGTATTTTTAAACCTCTTCGTACATAACGAGTAACAGCTATAAGCAGCAAATTTAGTCGGTCCCCCTGTGCTCGTGATAACAAAGTTTGACTAAATTTACAATAAAAAAAATAATAAAAAAATTCTTCTAATCTGCACTAGATAATTTCTATACCTTTTGATAGGTTTTCTCCTACTTGTTATTCAAGACCCTTAGTATCCAGTAAAAAAACTATGTGTATGATGTTATATAATATTCTCTTCCTCAGTTGCTATTTGTTATTATACCTACTTTATATTTGATTATTTACACCCTTAGCTTCTAAATTGTTATATTATAATATCTAAAATCTTTATCTCAGCGAGTCGTGAATATTTTAAATTGTTATTTTGATTTGGATGCATGTAATATATATGTTATTTTCTATTTAAACTAGGTTAGGTTATTTTGTGTAGATTTTATTTTAAATTTTTGATATTGGTAATTTATATTTGATTACTTATACCTCTAGTTTATTCTAAATTGTTGTATAGTATTCTAAATTGTTCTATAGTATTCTAAATTGTTCTATAGTATTCTAAATTGTTCTATAGTATTCTAAATTGTTCTATAGTATTCTAAATTGTTCTATAGTATTCTAAATTGTTCTATAGTATTCTAAATTGTTCTATAGTATTCTAAATTGTTATATAGTATTCTAAATTGTTCTATAGTATTCTAAATTGTTGTATAGTATTCTAAATTGTTCTATAGTATTCTAAATTGTTGTATAGTATTCTAAATTGTTGTATAGTATTCTAAATTGTTCTATAGTATTCTAAATTGTTCTATAGTATTCTAAATTGTTGTATAGTATTCTAAATTGTACATTTAAGTGAGTCTTCCGCTCATGAATATTTCATGTAATAGTTTTAATTTGAATATATATAATAATATATACTATAATAACAGATATACTATATAGTATATCTGTTATATTACAATTATATTAGGTTAGGTTTGTTAGTGTAAAGCGCACTTGAGGTGAACCTTCACAAAACTACGCTACAGAAATTAACTCTCTTATTATTATAGAAAAAAAAAACAAATCAAATCCAAAATTCAGTTTCGTTTGAAACAGGCCGCGCAGCTGTTCCTCTTAAGAATTACTTAACAAATATTTTGATTAATTTCGTAATTATGTATATTTCATAAATATATACGAGTATATATTTCAGAGAGGGTGGAAAAACGGGCTAATTTTTGATTAATGAAAAAAGTATTCATTGTTTCAAAGATTTATTATCACCACATTAAATACATGTAACTAATAAGAAAGCTCCCTCTAAAAGCCTAAATTAATTGGATTAGCAGGACTTAATTTGTATTTTATGAATAATCGTAATTAAATAAAAAAAAAAAAACCTTTGTATTATATTATGTGGATGGTAAATGATGATAAATATAATAATTTACACTGCGTTACGTGGAAATTTCAAAATCATATAATATTTACTGTTTTTAAGGTGAATTTCCTCAATTTAATTACGTCCGAACTCGTGAAAGCCCTCTTCAGATTTCTCGGATGCATTAATGCTGGTTAGAACATGGAGTTCAAAGTAGCTGTTCGAGTCTCCAAATTGGCCTGGATTGCGATCTCATGATGGGGTGTAACGAGGGTAGGGATAGCAAATCAGGAGCTGTTTGAAACTCAAAATCCGGATAGCTGGATTAAATCCGGATTTTAGACAAAATAAGATATATTATATATTTTGATATATTTAGTAAAATATATTTTAAATTTTCTCACATTGTAGAATATATTAAAACGGTGCACAATTGAAAATTGGAAATGGTGCCACTTACTAAATACTCTAATTAGGGTGCATTATCGGCACGACTCATTGGAGATCACTATTGGCGACGTCTCAACCAATGAGAAATAACCTTTTAGAATCCGCTATCAACACGGCGACGCGACGATCCGAGCTAGCGGAAGGAGATTCATTCCTTCCTGATTGCCGCCGATTTAATACCTCGAATAGTGCTGCTGTGTTCGCTTCCACATTATGTTTAAATATTATCATTAATAAAACCTGTTTTTTTTTGTTAGTAACGCACAGGAGTCGTTGGGAGGGGAAGGAAATGGGGACGAGGAAAATGGAAAAGTACCTGACTATTCAGATCTGGTCACCAAACACGTCTAAAGTAATTTCATTCGTTTTGATTCTGAATGGCGGTCTTTCGGAATTTCAACCTGCGAACTCCAGATTCATAACCGAATTTCGTAACCACTCAACTACGGAGGTCGTTCGTTGATCCAATATTACCACCTTTATTCGTATAAATATTAGTTCAAGACAAAAAAATGTTTTGTTCTATTCCTTATTCAAATTATTTCTCCTTCTTGCATTTAATATATCGTCTCGTTAGAAAAATTTTTTTTTGTTCTCCTCTATTTGCAGCTGATGTGAAAGTTATTTGATCATTGGGTTAACAAAGTTATTTTTACATATTTATTTTATCCTTCATTTAGGAATGTAATTTACAATGCAAAAAGTGTAAAAGAGATAGAGCGATATATTTTTATTAGCTCTCTCGGGGTTAGAACCAAAAGGAATACAGTTAGAGACTACACATCAGTTTCCAGTGAAATCTACGTGGAACGTATTTTTAAGTTTTTTTTATATGATTGCATGGCTGTAAACTTGTTGGACGAGTTCATAACATGGGACATTCCGCTACAAATAGCATATGAAAATTAAATCTCTCGATAATCAATTTTTTAATCCTATTGTGAATGGTCCGAGAATCCGGATTTTTGAAACTCGGATTGCAATCTCTAGACGGGGGTTTGACGGGGGTGTGACGGGGGTGGGGTGGGGATATGATGGGGTATATATGGGAAGGGTTTACAAATGAGATTGGATGAGAAATTCTCGGAACCGAATAAAATTCAGTCAACTTAAAAATGTATGAAATCTTATGACGTGCAGTCCGAGACTGAAATTCAACGTGAAATGAATACAGGTTGTGTTAGGTTAGGTTAGGATAGAGGATGTAAGAAAGAAGGTGGAACGTAGCGAAAGAAAAAATAATAAATAAGTTATTAACGTTTTATGAATTTATCATTACATTCTTCACGGAGCAGAGCTTTTATTATGGTATCTGGAGAAAGTGCGTCATTATAAAACTTCATTACGGAAGGTGGATCAATATAGGTGGATATAATATATTTAACAATTGTTATCAATATATAAGATAAACTGAGGGAAAGGAGAGTTCTGGAAAGCAAAATGGTATGAGGGATTGGTAAGAATCTTGGGGTCAATGTATCCTGGAGTGACGGACCTATTAATCCATCCCTCCCACTGCAGAGCAAGGTGATGGGTCGACAGAGTCTGGCTGGATAGTTTAAGAGGTCTCCCTTAACGAGCTTCTCCCGATAGCTGGTAGGCAGACGCATCCGCAGCCAAGACCTGGACAAATTTCACCCCGTGAACCCGGGCACCCCTACTAAGACATCTGCCGTAGCAAACCACTTGAGGTGACCTATGGCAGAGGTGTTGGTTATCCAATTAATGGTTCCCGGAGTGGCGATACCCATGCACACCTCCCAAAATACAAACTAATGTAATTTAGAGAAACGTTTTGATTGAGAATGGTATTCTTTTATCAAGGCAATAATAAGAGTATTTTCCACTTTAAGCACTCTAACCTAACTTGTATCAATCTAAATTATTTCTAAATCATTCAGTTTTATTTTTGAAGTCTCTTCCGTTTTCTTTCTGTATTTTGTATAATAAAAAAGAGACATAAACTTAATATTGCTTCTTGCAAACATCACTTTGCGGGTTGCTAACTCAAGCATCACTGCATATATTTTATTTGTTAATTCTATACGAGTAATTAAGAAAATGCATACGATTTCAAAAGACACAAATCATACAAAACTGTAGTCTTTAAATTCTATGAAATAAGTTCTATGACGACTGAAAAGACATGCAGTTTTTAAATTAGTGAAAGCAATTTTAAACGTTTTAAAACAGTAAAATTTAATTCCAGTACTATTTCATTTAAAATTTAAAACTTAACAGTTTAGGAATTGTTGTCTTTTGATAAAGCATTATTCATTTTATTAATTACCCTACATAATTAAAAGTCAAAATCAATTGTCGAATTTTTAAGTTAGCAACGTGCAAGGTTCGTATTTTTCGGTGCTGACCGTTAGTAATAATCCTAACCACCAGAATGTTTAACGATGGGCAAATGGAAATTGTCAGGATGAAGAAATAAAACCTATTATGCAGGTAGGTACTAAACTAAACGTGTTGATCATTTGGTGTTATCCATAACTCATCGTATTGTTAGTGTGTAATATGTTTTTTCTCGAACTTAAAACTTATAATTACGCGAACAAGAATTATCCCATCGTAATTAATTTTGTAATAATATTATTTCAAATTTTCACAGAAAGCGATGATTTTGTGGTTTGAAATATTATTAAATGAAACAAACACTTTGCGTTAAACCACCAATTTAGTTACCAACCGCTTTCGCATAACTTTTGAGCTACGTGGGAGTAAAATTTAAACTGAAGAAAAATCTACAGAGTGAACATATTATAGCACCACACATTAATTTATTTCACTGGGAGATTGTTTAAAATCAGTTTATAAAAACTTTATTAAAATATTTCTAAGAAATACTTTGTGTACATTTAATATTTAAATATTAACACGTTTCAGAAGCGAAGTTTATTATTTGTCTATACTTGTCATTAATTCTTAGTATACTGTCTATCCTGATGAGGGGAGATTTGCTTACGAAACATGTAAATATTTATATATTTAACGGCGGTGTACACAAAGTTTTTTTCCTTTTAATTTTATTAATAATGATACCACAAAGTAATTTTATTTTATTGAAGAAAAATAACATTTATTTATTTACGCCCGTTAAAGGCTTTTACGTAGACATTTACAAATAATATTCCTTACATATACATATTATGCCAAGTAATATAAAAGTAAACAACTTAATTTGACACTTTCATCCAGAGTTAAATAGTTTCATCAAATAATATATGTGAAACATAATGTAAAATAGAATCAGAGGGAGACATAGTATAAAATATAACAATGGAACAGTGAGAAAAAGATAAGGTTAAATATAAAATAATGGGACAGAATATAAAAAAAGAAAGAGAAAGAGGTCACGTCACCAATGACATCCTTACGAACTGAAACGAACATACCGTTTTGGCGGCAAATCAAAAAGAGCACATTTTAAAACTTTTTTGTTACACTATTTTGCCTTCAACATGTTTAACATCTTCATTTTTTTGGCGAACGTATCACTATGGTGTTATTGCACGCACCGAGTTTCAGTGAGATAGGTAAATAAACGTTGTTATTTATAACAAAATATATTTTTTTTTGTGTTTCTAATAAATTGAAAAAAAAAAATTAAAAAGCCTAATCGAAAATTTATTCGTGTACATAAAAATAAAAATAAATTGCTGTTAATTCTCATCGTAATTTTTATCGACAATAAAAAACGGTAAAAATTCTTCATTTTGTTCAGCACCTTTAATGCAGAAGTTGAAGTATGGTCATGTACCAATTTACATACTTTTCAATACATGTAACCTCCATATCAATAGAACTCCAATTGTATGCATGGAACTAAACCATATCTCATATCTAAACAAGATTTAGGAATTTTGCTAAGGCCTCCGAAATGGAGAATTAAAAAATAATTATTCCTATATGAAGCTGTGGCTAGAATAATATAGATGATAATTGAAAATGCAATTGAGAGTGCATGAGAGAAAAGGTGAGAAAAACTAGGCAAGAAAAAATATCTTGTTACTATTTTACTCGCTGTAGCAAACCCACGAGATAGTACTAATCATAGGTGAAACGTATCTTGAAAATTATTTGGTTATATACGAGTACAAGGTCGGGGTAAAGTGAAGTAGCTTTGATATGTGATTCTACATTAGAGTACAAACAAAAATGACAAATAACTTTCTCTGAAATTTCAATGTTTTAACCCTGGTAGGCTAATCATATTTTATATGCCTAAAGACATTTGTCAATTCGACTAACACTTCCATCGACTCCCACAAAATGCATTATGTGTTAACGAAGGTTGGAAACGTGCATGTTAATTTATAAAACAACTTTAGATTGATACTCGTATATTGATGGTTTATTTGCATAAAAATTTTGATATTACGTAAATTGTATTTTAACATTAGTAAATTTCACAAATAATGTTATATTATGTAAAGAAGGCAATTAAAACACGTTGATCGCCAGTGTAAAGAAAGGGAAGGGGATGGGCCCCCACGCTATGGCTCCAGTGATATAGAAAGCAGTTTAACTCACCTCGAGGCCAGAAGCGGGGCCGATCTCAGGTTTCACCAGGTTAGTTCAATTGGTAAAGACATCATAATTCTGTCTCAAAGTCGCAGATCGGCCGCAGCCTTATATCGGAGGGTAACTAACTACAAGTGAAAAGATGCGTGCTTTCTGGACAGGGTTTATTTTACAGGGAAAACATTTACAGGTAATTACATACGGGGTTCACAACGAGGGGGCAGTGTCTAATCTAATCTGAGGTTCGATAATCTCTCTCTCTGGTGAATCTTAAATCGGGCATGATATTCAAAAGGGCACAGTTGTTACAGCACATAAAAGAGGGTGAAACAATTCTGCTTACATGAGGTGGTCAGCGACGGGAGTCACGATCCTTTCAGCGTAAAAAGGTGTAATATCTAGGGACTCTGTATCTCACATGCACAACGTCAGGCAGGACACAGCGAGTTAATGCACCGATCACTGGCTTTAATATTTAGGTTTAATGCAAATAAAACGAGATTCCAATGTACATGACGCAATGGTGGCTAAGACGCCAGAAATTATGCAGCGAGTGGCTGCACGTCCAAAGGGCACGCCGTATCCACCTTAGTGCTTGGCTGCCGGAATCTAAGTGAGCGCGAGATGGCGTATCGCCTTCGTACTGCCAGGATCCTCGTGTAGCAAGTCACGTAGGCCGCTTTCAACGAAAGTGTCGCCCTTGTGTCAAGATCACTTCTGGCATATCTTCGAGAAGGTTCCAGCAACTTCTCTTTTACGTCTAAATTCTACTATTATGTTGTAGCTGATCTTGTTACATAACAATCAATGGAATTAATTGATAAAGTTGTTCCCTACTTGCTACGCTAGCTTGGGCCGTGTTATGGCACGTAGTCCATTATGTTTTATGGTAAAATCAAATAAAATAATCGGTTTTGTGAATAAAACAACATATTTGTAGTACACTTTGCATTATTTAATATAAAAGATAAAAAAGTAATAAACTTTATATCTAAATATCATAGTATAAAAAATAAAAACACCTCTGCAGTTAAAATGATTTTTTTTATTAAAAAACCTTTGTAACCCTTTTCCACTTATTTATTTTTGACCGGACCGGTTTCAAATTATCACGGGCATCCTCAGACTGTTACAGTGAAAGCTAAATCTATGGTATATATAGCAAGGATTAAAGGTTTTTTTAATAAAAAAATCATTTTAATATTTAATTCCACCATGAATTGACAGTTTCAAAATTAGAAATAATCTCTGCAGTTTATAGTATTTCTTTAAAACAACATGTTAACTGTAATAATTATAATAATTGGAAGATTTGTATGGCGTCGTTTTTGTGAAAAATCACCTCAAAGGCGATAAATATTATTTCCTATTCTCTATCTAATTATGTATAGATACGGAAACATAAAACATAACTTCAGGTTACTCCAGATTAACACGTAATTTTATAAAGTTTTCGATTGGGAAGATATGATTTTGAACGCACAGGACACACAGTTAGTAAACACTTCATGATTTTGCGGTTACTATTTTATTCTTATTTGTTATTGAAGGTTAGTAACTAAAGAAGAGTTGGTTGAGGCTATAAATTTTCGAAATCAAAAATTCCGATAGCAAGAATCTCAAGAAAATAAACGAAGTTTTTTTCTCATTCTTCATACCTAACTTAACAAGGTTCAATCTCTCATAAAACATAAAAAAATTTGATCTTATATACATACGTACCTCGTGCTCTCTGCAGATTGGACTAAGAAGGGTATCATATAAAAAAATGGCGGGACTTAATTCAGTAGCGCGGTTACACCCGGCAAGCTCACATCGGCGACTGAGCATCACGGAGAACTGTGCGATAAGCGAATTCTCTAGAGAGATGTACGATAAAATGCTTGCAGTGTTAGTCGAAACGACTGAGATAAGAGATAAGTGTTTCAGGGTTAAGGTACTGCTAATATTAAAATGACAAACTCGAAACTTGAAGACGTCAAACTCTCGTTATTCATTGTTTGTTTCTGGTTTCCATTGATACAGATTATACAGAGATGTGCAACGTTGTCATTCTTCACTGCCAGTGAATTCATTGGATAAGTTTGACCTTACGATGCAGATTTTTAGTAGGTATAACTTTTGTATGAAAAAAATCGGAATGGAATTTCAAAAAAAGGTAATTTACCTTTTTTACTTGTACTAGTATGACATGATACGTACTCGTACATTGTTGAATCGCCACCTGAACCAACTGAAATTTATTCATTTTGAATAGTGAACAGATATAAAAAACCAGGTAATTTTCAACCAATCTCTTCTCCTTCCCAATTCCTTTATTCTCGTATAGTAACATTCCTCATTAAAACGGGGTTTAGATCCAATTTGTGGATTTGCTGCTACGTATTTTAAAATTCTGTTAATGTAAATATCGAGTGAATATGTATATATGTTCATTTTTCTTTATTCCGCATTATCTCAGCGCTGGAATGGATTACGGGGTCAAATTAAAGAAAATAAAATAAAGTTTTTTAACAGTAACAAAGTGGTTTACTTTTACCTAGGTCACAGGAGGAAGGAAATGGTTAAATTTATGATAAAAAAAATAGTGCTTAGAACAAAAATGGAACAATTGACTTCATTTGTAAAATGTCCAAATTTGGAGCACGGTGCTACGAGCTCTAAAAATATGCTCATATCTAAATTTTGTTAAAACGTGGAGCAAGGGGATGAGTTTGTGTATTGGGAAGTATGTTGACGACAGAGGATACTGATAATGATATAGAGTGTACTGATAAGGATATTGAATGAATGATGTGATAAAGGGGTGGGATAGGGATAGACTAGGGGTAGGGTAGGGATAGGGGTAGAAGTAGTTATCACAATATTAATTCTTCACAATTATATTATTTCCACCTTAAAATTACATCCAGTTTACTAGAATTCACAACCTCAAAACTTCACTCCAAACCATTCACAAACCCGAGCAAGGCCGTGTTCACATCAGCTAGCTGTACTATAAAACTAATCGTGAAATATTCTTGTACGCAGATGACTCTGCAATATTTTACTTTGGCAAAAACCTGGAAATTTGATTAGAAAAATCTCAACTGGATCTCAATATAATAAACAATTGGCTAATTAAGAACATATTAACAATTAATATTAAGAAAACTGGTTACATCATCTGAAGTTCACCGAAAAGAAAAACGCCGATTCATAAACCATTACAAATGGAAGAAAGAAATCTATGCATTTTAGATAATAACAAATACCTGGGCCTATATATTGATAAAGACTTGTCCTTTAAACAACACATACAAAAACTAAAAGAAAAAATTATCCCATTAATTGGTGTATTTGGTAGAATAGCTCATCTTCTACCACCACACGTTAGAGGGGCCTATACTTTAGTTTAATCCAGTCCCACCTAAATTACCTAATAGAAATATTGGGAAACACACACACACTTTAATAATACAAAATAAAGTTTTAATAAACTTTTCAATTATAATGCAGACGCCCCCACAAAAAATCTGCACAAAGAAATGAACTTGCTGAAAATCCGAAAACTGTACGAATATAATATATACCTATTAATCTACAAAATACAAAATGGACTTATACACACGAACACAGCATTTATAAAAAAAAACATCACAAGTACACGAACACTACACAAGACAACATAATAAATTGTACACAAATACAGTAAATACTGAAAGTGGTGAAAGAAACAAAGGCCATGAGGATTGTATTGTACATATATACAATCTCCTTCCGACAGCCTGAAAACGGAGAATCGAGTGAGAACATTTAAAAAAAAAACTATTCAATCTCAAAATAAGTGAGCAAAATACCAATGTATAATAGGAATAATATGTAACGTACACAAATAATATAATGTAATATTAAGTAATACGATATACTCGTATAATATAAATATTAAAATGGGTTAAGAATAATATGTATGTATGTAGTTAATTAATATAATTGTATATATTTAAGTTAAGAAAGAGAAATAATTATGTATTTAAATAATTAAAAATGTCTCTGTTTACACCACTTTTATAAAAATAAATAAATATTTCTACATGGTATATGAATACTAAAAAATAATTTCAAGTATAGACAAATGATAAAAATTCGAACAATAATTTAAGAATATACAAAATATAAGCATAAACAAAAATGAATTAAAGTAGGTAAGTAATTGATCAAAAATGCTAATAACGAAATAATTACAAAACATTGAATAATACATTTATATTAGAAAATAAAATAAAAACATTATTTTTATTACTATTATTATTATTAATAGTAATATGAAAATAAATATAAGAGAAAGCTATTTAAAAAAAATATTTGATTATTTATTAAATTTAATTCGCTATTAATACTTTTTCTTATTTCCAAAATTTTTAATTTATCTAATTGTAAACCGGTTGTATTTGTATGTAAAATTTTCGATTAAAGAAATTATAATTATGTAATTCTTTTTTTTTTTAACTTAATAAATAATTTTAAAAAGAGTGTGTTAAAACTATTTTCTGTAACCACTTAAACAAAAAATTAAATAGTTTGAGCACATCGGAGGTTGAAAAAAAAATTAAGGCTTTCCATCATGTTTTCGAAAACGTAACTCGAAAATTGTTTGAAGCACACAGGTCTTTTGATGTCGAAAATTAAAATAAATCCTTGAAACTTTATTAATGTTATGTCGATTTGGGTTTAGAGTTAGTTTTAGTTTGCTTTTAAGTTCTAAAATTGATGGTCCCTAAACGATTTTATTGAAAATATACATAAAAATTGAAATTTATTTCTCGTATGGACGTAATGTCGACTTCGCTTTGACAGTTTGGTTTGTCAGATAAACTTTACTCTTTTTTCCCTTTAACCATAAATTTGATAAATTGCTCAAAATGAATGTTTTTTTTCTTCTTTTTTAATTATGTGAGAGTTTAAAAACAAGTAAATATAATTTTTTTTTTTAGATTACCGGGGTATGTATTGACTCTTTTGTATTTTACATCCGAATCATTTGATAAACTTACTTTAAGGCATTACATTCAAAGTTTTTACTCTAAATAGTTTTCTCTCAACAGGATGAACACTTGAAATTTCCAAAACTGAGAAAAGAATCACAAATAATTCAAACTGATTTTTTTTCGGTAATCACTCGGTAAAGCCTCGAGACGATCAATGGCAATTGTCAATGTGCTTACGTCATTGACAATGTGTTTTGAATTGCGATTGACGTACTAATGACGGAACTTAAATAAAGCCAATAAAATGCTGGGATTTACTACTCGCACTTTAAAACCTTTTCGCAACATAAAGACCTTGTACTCCATTTACACCGCTTCAAACACGAAGTTTAGTATTTGAACAAATCTTATTGTTTAAAATTATGAATAATGGTCTGGACTCACTAGAGTTCATAAATTTTGTAAAAATTCATATTCCGTCAAGACCAAAACGACAAACCGTTTTTTTTTATTATTTCCCTCAATTCAGAACCAACTATCGGAAAAATACTCAAATTTCCCGTATTTATGTCCAATATAACACACAATTTAACAACATAGACGTTCTTCACAATAGGCTTTCAAAATATCGAATCGTAGTATGATCAAAAATTGATGCACCAGTGTAAAATGTATCCTGTACCGATCACACCTTTCTCTTTCTCTTCCCCCATCTTGTTTTTTTTTCTCGTTAGCTTCACAAATAAAACACACGTATATAACCAATATTAGAGAAATAAACTTTATTAACTTACCTTTTGCTTTTTCCTATGTATTTGTAATATTTTTTAATTAAAAGCTCTGTTTCTTTTAACAAATAAATATATTACATGATTTTAATTCAGAAAAGGTTTTTTTTTAATATGGCAAACAGTGAATAAAATACACCCATTGACTTAATTTTAACTTACCAGTACCCCGAAGTCATTTCATTGTACCTTTAGGTATCTTAAATAGACATATCAATGGGAAGTCCCGATTGTCAATCTTTTCAATCGCCTCTATAAACGATCAATTATAAATTGTCAATCGCATCAATGACATAAATTAACAATAATATTGGTCGCCTCGGGGGCGCTTAAGTCCAATCATTTACAAATTGGGATATGAACGCCATCTTTCGGGATTAAAAAAAATAATGACTACTAAACCTCTTATATGTATGATAATCTAACACAAATCATATCAAGTAAAAGAAATAAAAAAATAAAAAAATAATGACTACTAAACCTCTTATATGTATGATAATCTAACACAAATCGTATCAAGTAAAAGAAATAAATAAAAAAAAAATAATGACTACTAAACCTCTTATATGTATGATAATCTAACACAAATCGTATCAAGTAAAAGAAATAAATAAATAAATAAACATAATGACTACTAAACCTCTTATATGTATGATAATCTAACACAAATCGTATCAAGTAAAAGAAATAAATAAATACAAAAAATGATGACTACAAAACCTCTTATATGTATGATAATCTAACACAAATCGTATTAAGTAAAAGAAATAAAAAAATAATGACTACTAAACCTCTTATATGTATGATAATCTTACACAAATCGTATCAAGTAAAAGAAATAAAAAATAATGACTACTAAACCTCTTATATGTATGATAACCTAACACAAATCGTATCAAGTAAAAGAAATAAATAAATAAAAAAATAATGACTACTAAACCTCTTATATGTATGATAATCTAACAAAAATCGTATCAAGTAAAAGAAATAAATAAATAAAAAAATAATGACTACTAAACCTCTTATATGTATGATAATCTAACACAAATAGTATCAAGTAAAAGAAATAAATAAATAAAAAAATAGAAAATGAAATCAATATACCACCTTTTTAGCTTAAAAAAATTAGCTGAATTGTTGATTTATTTATTTTCAATTGAATCTTAGAAAACTTAATACTTTAAGCAAAGGCAATTTTTGTTTTACTGATAGTACCAACCCTGATGTATGGTAGTGAGGCATGGAACTGGCAGAGAAAGGATGAAAGTAGACTGATTGCTGTAGAAATGAGTTCTCTGAGGAAAATGTGTTGTAAAATCATGTATGATCGTTTGAAAAATGTTGAAATTCATAAAGAATGTACTGCTGATGTGAGCGTAATGATTAAAATTAAGAAAGGGACGCTCAGATGGTTTGTAGAGCAAACAGACGAAGAAACAAGTATTAGGAGAATATATGACGCTAACGTGTATGGAAGAATAACTCAGGTATGCCAGAGGAAGGCCATGTCAGAAGTCAGAATAACAGAAGAGAATGTATGAATGTGAATGATGGAAGAAATGTGTGTCAAGACCGATTTTTCTCTCCTTAGTTAATTTTATAAGAAAATTAAATATAACTTTCACGTATTAATTATCTATCTAAAATAAATCCAAAGCGTATCTCAAAAATTTAAAATTCATACTACTTAGTCGAAAAAATAAACAGTTTTTTGTTTCTCTTGCAAAGTTGCCAAAAGGGACTTGCTAATTAAAGTGGCGATATGATTTTAGGTTTGAGAAAAGTTTGCGATTTTTTTTTTGTAATATTACCCTCAAAATGTAATTAAAGTAGAAAAAACCTAAGGGAATTATTAATAGATTACACTATCGGGATACGGGCTGGGTAGCTAGAGGGAGGGGTAAGATTAATCAGTTATGGCGGAGGGGCGAGTTTTGATTGAATGCAAAATAATATTCAGAACAAGATACTACCTTTCCACGGAGCATTCGAAATTTTTTTTTCCGAAAGGGACATTCAGCACACTGAAATGGTTTGGCGGATAATAATAATAATAATAATAATTGGATGTTTTTTATAGCGCCGTTTTTGTGAAAAATCTGATGTATGTGATTTCACAAGATTAAATTTCTTAACACAGATAATTTCTAAATATGAATTTACTATGTTTATATCTTGTATGCGCCTTATTGTTGCATTTATAGTATCACGTACTTTTAGTCTTTCACAGACATTATGTATAGTACATTCTTGATGTACTTTTATTACTTTTAATTTTATTTATTCACTACTGTCGCTAGATGGCGGTGCTCTGCAAATCAAACAAGAGAGATCTTTCTCTATTGGGAATTTTTTGTAAAATAAATTTATACCTTTTTGTAATTAGCTATTATACCTGTACTATTAAATATTCTATATATATTTTTATTAAATAAAAAAATCGCGTTTCGAATATATTAGTAATTTTCCATCAGTGTGTTAGCATTTCAAAGGATCCACTTCGTAAAGTTTGAACGAAATCACGCACTCCTTATGCTGGTGGAGAAAATCTTCCAATTAACGCAGAAAAAAACATCACCGAAATGCATATTTCGTTTTATTTTTCAAAGCTCAAGCATAAATATTAAATTTTTTTTCGATCATACTCTAAAAAACTTAATTTGTCACAATGAAAAATATGACGATATCTGAAAAGGGGTTCGTTAGTAGGAAATTTTGAACTTTAATAATTTGTTTAGATTTGATACTTTTCTTTTTCCAGGCTAATAATAAGACTCACCAAAACATGCCCTCTTTAACCAAAGGCCAAGGTGTGTTCCACTTGCAGTACTTAATTAAATTATCTATAATATTTCTAGGCCATCAAATTTTCAAACCAAAAATACATCTTTTTCCATTACTTCGCATTGCATCGCCTTCGGCTATTAGCCTACTTTCGACAGAACGAATGATTGAAATAGGAAAAGAAGAATTATTTCTCCCGCTTGCGCCGCATTTGGACGCATACCGGAAAGTAACCATTCTACTTTTTCAAAAGCAACAGTGTGATAGATTTACAATATACGTTTACGAGTATACCGCCTATGATTTTTTTGGACTGTAAATAACACGATATAGCTAAAAAGCCGGATTAGGGATTTTTGGATATTTTTGGACATTTGTGAATATTAATTGTGGATATTCGCAAATATTTCTGGATAATATATTTGTCCATTTGGATAGTAATTTTGTCCAGTTGGAAAAAAAATGAGTAGATATATTTAGCCATTTTTATAACAATATCTCTCAGACATATGGTGGATTTTTATAGACGTTTGTTGATGTTTGTGGTTTTTGTGGATAATATTTTTTATCCTTTTGGACAATATCCTCGTCCAATTGGAACAATTTTTGTCCGAATGGGCGATATATTTGTTTATTTTGACAATATTAGAGGATCCTTGGAAATTTATTAACTTTTTTTAAAAATAATCCTCGGGGAAAGTAATGCAGCTAACCTATTCCAAGCATTGTGTTTTTTTACGAAAATATCGGCTCACGAGAAAAAGGGCATGATATGAAAAACACACAACCATTACTTCGAGACTCGGTCCATTGTATTATAACCCTAATTTCACCAAACTTTATTGATTTCCTTGCTGGCTCAGACAGCTGCCATCAGGACCCGGGACTACTCCTACAAACGTTAGTCAGTGTGACGTCAATAACGCCATTCGCACAAAGATGAACGTAGCGTTTTGGCAGCAAACCATAAACGACACATATTATACCAACGCACAGCCTTACGGGAAAGGGCATGGCCTGAGAACCACACAACAATAGCGGCTTTCATTGCTTTATAACCAAGGGTAGACACTATGTAATTTTTCAAGTTCGGTTAAGAATCGTGCATTGAATAATTGAAAATGGCCATTATAATAACATCTTATGTTGGCTGTTGAAGCTAATTCAATTAATGAGCATATGAGTTTCTTATCGATTTGGACTGGAAATAGTGCGGCGCGTACGTCAGTTGCGTACAGTAATATGTAGGCGAATGAATGGAGAGCAATGGTGCAATGCTGACGGTCAGCCGCGCATGACAGTCCAGCACGTCAGCGCTGCGCCGTCGGTCGACCGACATGCTTACTATTTGTATGAGAGAATTCAGTGCGGCGCTGATCACGTGAACTGATGGGCATGCATGTGTAGTCTTATGAAATAATTATTGGAACAGCGGGTGCAAACTGAGGTGCATTTTTGCCATACTCTTTGGGACTTATTTCTCCTACATATCTGTATTTTATCTGATCATTGAAGAAGATAATATTAACACATCTCAAATGAACCACGAAACCGAAAAAAACACAGAAAATAAAAAGATTTCAGTCGCATCTCGGACTCGAACCCAGGACCTCTACTTATCCCGGGTAACCGCTTAACCAACTTAGCTAATGAGACCAGTTCAATTTACGCCATCTACACCTATATCATACTTCGAGTTCAAGACTTGTTAATATTATCCTCCATTTTTAAATCCCATATTATTGGCTGCTATCCTTATGATGATCGCAAAGTTCTACCCGAACACAATTGCAATTTTTTTTGGTTTCGTGGTTCATTTGGGATGTGTTAATATTATCTTCTTCAATGATTAAATAATTACGATGAGGTTTACAAACTTCAATAAGTTATAAATAATAATTTGAATGTATTTTATCTGTATATACTTATGAATATTCTCCTTTGGTTTATTCTTTTTCCGCGTAAGTAAATTGCAGCTACTATATAATTCAGAAACGGATTCACATTTGTTCACACTTGAAGACGACTGTTCTCGGGAAGCATCGGCAAGGTATTATGGCATTATCGCGTGGATTATCAGTCTAAAATGATTTTGTTATATCATATTATTTTTATGATTCGTTTTCTTATGGTATGTACAGCTTTTCAGCCTTTACAGACTGCACGTCCACTGCACAGCCATTACTTCGAAACTTTATCCATCGTATCATAACCCTGATTTCACCAAACTTTATTGATTTCCTGTCAAATCTCATTTGAGGGCTCTAAAATCTAAGTCCCTCCCCTCAAATCTCCCCACAAGGGAAGTTTTCCTCTTCGGGGTAAATTTAAGCGCTTCAAAGTGGCAATAAGAATAAAGAGTTAGTTTATTTGACTCGAAGTTGTTATTCGCAGAGACGAGGGGTGAATCGGTAATGACCTATGTATAAGGTAAATGTAGGGTACAGTGATATAGACCTGATTAGATTGGCATTTACTTCACGGAAAACGAAATTTTAAAATGATCTTTGTAGATATTATGCAAAAGATATGGATTTAAAAAAAATACATATAGCTAAAGCTTATTAGCTCTGGATTTGAAGGAGAAAACCGGAGTTCAAAACTCGACGAAGGTAATAAAATCGTTAAATATAAAATAAATAACCTGTATCGAAGGAAGCAATCACTCTGTGGCTGGAAATTATAATTTAAATGAAAAATGTTTTTGTTTTATTTTACTTTATTTTATTTACATATACGAGATTTCTACATTCAACCGGTTTCAGTTGGACTCAACTTTCTTCAGAAATGTGTCCATATTTATTTTTATGCTTAGGAACCTTACTTGCAAAGATATTCCTGAAGAAGGTTGAGTCCAACCGAAATCGGTCGAATGCAGAAATATATTTAAATAAAATAAAGTGATATTCAATTTATTTTTTATAACTTATTGAAGTTTGTAAACCACATTGTAATATTCTAATCATTGAAGAAGATAATATTAACACATCCCAAATGAACCACGAAATCGAAAAAACAACAGAAATTAAAAAGATTTCAGTCGCATCTGGGACTCGAACCCAGGACCTCTACCTATCCGGGGTAACCGCTTAACCAACTTAGCTAATGAGACCAGTTCAATTTACGCCATTTACACCGATATCATGCTTCATGTTCAAGATTTGTTAATATTATCCTCCATTTTTATAAATCCCATATTATTGGCTGCTATCCTTATGATGATTGCAAAGTTTCATCCAGAACTCAATTGTAACTTGAATTGAACTTTCCAGACTTGTAAAATAAGTCAATAGATCTCTCATATAAATAAAAATCGGGTAGGTATATCCGAGACTCTATCCATATCTTTTTAATTTCTGTTGTTTTTTCGGTTTCGTGGTTCATTTGGGATGTGTTAATATTATCTTCTTCAATGATTAAAATAAAGTGACTTAAAACAAAAACATTTTTCATTTAAAATAAATAACCAATTCAATTGATCGAAATGAAATTTAAGGTCTTATCGGTCATACTTTTGGATTACGAAACACGCCCACATCGCTTTTCTTGTGTTTCTTTATGTTTATTTCCATACAACAGAAAATCAATCCTTAGGTTTTCATCAACTTAAGTTTAGCAGCGTGAACTAAAATACAAAATACTCTCCTAGTGATTTCTACGTCGATGGGTGAAGATTATGCCTTTTCTAAGTTGATTGGTTTTGTTCCTAATGAAAAATAAGAACATGGCAGATTGAAAGGGTTGAAGCATTGTTAAACGGCTGGTGTTACAAACTAACTGTTCGCAGGAGTTCAGCAATTCTAGCTTATATTTGAAGCTAACGCTATTTGCCTGGACCTATTGCTGCTACATGAAGATTTTAAGACTCAGTTATCGAAACTGTGGGTAAATAGTTATTATCATATGTTTTTTCATTGAAGAAGATAATATTTACAAATCTGAAAGAAACATGAAACAGAAAGATACAGAAAATAAAAAAAAGTAACGTTCGCATCTGGGATAATGTTTACGTCTCATGTTTAATTAATTTGTGTTAATAAGATTCAATAAGTTATTCCAATAAATTGAATTATATATAAAACAATAATGAATACAAAAAAATCATACAAATAGAAGCGCAATAATAGAAAAATAAATATTGTAAGGGTTGGTATCAAAAATTTCAAAAGATGCAAAGCGGTAAATACTTGTAATACTTTTAAATAAAGTTAAATTTTATACTGCGTTTTTACTTACCACAATTACACGACAAACATTCACAAGTGGTAAGTACAAACGTAGTAACATATAAGAGCAAAAACGCATATATTTAAAAAAAAAAAAATTGTTACGAACTTTATGATGACGTCACAGACACCTCCGCCCGCTTTTGGCAGGATCCGAGAGAATCCAACAGAATTCTGTCTTTTAAAAAATTATAAATTTGCGAATTAATTTAACTTTAATTTAAAATTTAATTTAATTTTTTATGAAAACACGTTTAAAAAAAAAATATATTTAAAGGTGAATATTGTTCTTAAAGGTTAAACAGTTATTGAGAATGACTCCCATGGACTCCCATCTGCTCATGATTATTTTATGTCATAGTTTTAATTTGCATATAAATGCACTATAATAACAGATATTCTATGTAGTATATCTGTTATTTTACAATTATATTAGGTTAGGTTAGTTAGTGTAAAGCGAACTTGAGGTGAACCTTCACAAAACTGCGCTATGTAAATTTACTCTTATTATTATTATTACTGTAATTACTGTGTTTTTACTTACCACAGGAAAATATTAGTACTTTAAATTCACGCCAGAATAATTTCGTCATATAACCAAATATAATATAATATACGTATTTTCTTCTGTCGATTTATTAGTACGAAGAATAAACAACCAATTACCGACAACTTTCCCATTAAATTGTCGTAAGGCTTAATGAACCTTATCAAATCGCTTCAACTGATTATCTGCCTTTAAAGAAATCACTGTTTTTTCTCTTTTTTGAACCCTGATAGAATTTAAATTTCGAACTCGAAGCGTAATAATTATTCTAACGACCGCCAGGAGTCTACTTGTTGATCGTTAAACGGCCGTTAGCGTTCGAACGGTTATTTTTAAATGGTTTAAAGCGATTTAAAACTGAATTACCATAATTGATTATTCTGTTCTTTTGGAAACGATTTTATTCCAACTTCGCTTGAAGATCTAAATATATTCCGTATCAGCCAGGATTATCATTACTGTATATCTTGGGAAATCATTATTGAAGCTCGTAGCTTTCTTTGGCATGTAAAAAAAAGATGAATATAATTTTGTTTTTAGAGGAATGCGTCATAAATACGAGTACATAAGAATTCGAAGAAAATCTGTCATTCTGCAATCTGATTTTAAAGAAAAATGTTTTCTTTTAGTGGTTATTAACATAGGCACTTGCTTACAATTATCATGAAAAATATAATTTTACAGAGATTGGCAAAGTTTTAAAATATAGAAAGATTCAATACCTTGAGATGGTAGGTGATACTTTTCAGAATTTTTCTTTAAAAAAATTTGAAATATCCTAATCATGGAAACATTTAACTACTTGGGTTAGTCAGGAAACATTAAAATGCCGTTGAGTCACGTTGTGCTATATCTGTCACCAAATGACACATCCTCACTAAACTCGTTCTTTCTCCTCTTCTATCATAGTCAGACATATGCTAAACAGTTCTAGAAAAATAGAACACCAAATTTTCTCTTGGCATTTCAAAATTTACTATAGACGCTTCAGAATAATTTGAAATAATTCTGTAAAGTTACATTTAACATTTGACAAACATAAAACACAAATATTAAACGACAAAAAGTGGTAATATTCTTTATAATACGTTTGTTTAATTTCATATAAAGTGGTATTTACAGTTTACGAGACAAAAACTCTTTGTAAGCGATTTTAAAATTTTTATCTATGTTTGTATTTGAAATTTAATTTTTTTAAATTGTATATTTGTGTATTTACATTAAAATTTGAAAGAATCTTTTATCGGGTTTCAAAAACAGTATATCATTTTCGAACACGTTTAAAAATATCGAATCTTTTTGAAATCAGTGTCAAGTGTGAATATTTCTAAATAAATCAATAATCTGACAATTTTTTTCAACTGACATGATACTCTATTATTTAGAACTGAGTGGATGGGCAATAACTAATAACCGAAGCAAAATGTGATCTAATAAAAAATCTGCAGGAATTTACGTTCTTTAATATTGTAGTTGCATTGTGTAATGTGCATTCCCCTCTTAACTTAACATAGCCTATCCTAACAGCTCTCCTTTTCATTGAGCATTGCTCTATTTGGTCCAACTCCATATTAGCTCTATCTATTGGGTTAGATTAGGTCAATAATAATATTATTATTTAAATGAAAAATGTTTTTGTTTTAATCCACTTTATTTTATTCATACATATATCTGCATTCAACCGGCTTCAGTTGGACTCAATCTTCTTCAGGATGTACACATATAAACAGTGTAAACCAAAACCGGTCGAACGCAGAAATATACGTAAATAAAATAAAGTGGTTTAAAACAAACACTTTTCATTTAAATTATAATGTCAAGCTACAAAGTGATTGCTTCCTTCGATAAATTAAAATAATATTATTGCTATATTCCAAAAGGCTTGCAGGGGTAATACAATGCAATACGTTCCATAAGTTACAATAATAACACATAAAAAAATATTTAAAAAAAAGTTAATTAACACAAAATGAAAAACGTTTATGGCGGTTATCTGACAGTCTCCCATCTCCAGAAAGTCATCAAGGGTGACTCCATCCAGGCAGCCATGACCTGGGATTGGCTTGCTCTGCACGATAAATTTCCCATGCGGTGGCCCACAAGTGCCCTGAAAGAGTGCACTCGTCCCTCCATGAATATTTCTGTAGCGCTGCAGTACCTCGGTAGATGGAATGGTGAATAGCGAAATGCATTAATGTAGGTGACTTTTAGCTTTCGCCACTGGAATGCAGTGTAATCTACCCACAGTTCTAACGTATACAGAGATGTCCAGAATGCGTTGAAATTTGACGTTTGTGTTGCAAAAATGAAAACGCCTTGATGGTATATCTTCTCTAACGGATATCGCTCTTCTTCTTAAGCCCATATCTCCAATGTTCTTCATGTCATCTGTGATAATATGTCCCAAGTATTTTAAACTACGAGCAATATCCATTTTCCTTCCGTCTAACTATACTAAAGGTGTTTGCTTTTTATATTTGAAAACGATTGATTGAACTTATTATGTTCAAGTGTATCGAACGTGTCTACAGAGAAGATTAATTTAAGCAGATAAACACATTTCTTTATAATCAAATACAAATTATTGTACAACACGTGCAATATCAGCACATAATATTCGACCGCGTCGCGCGCGCTATAAATAGCGTACGCACAGTGGTATGTGCTCTCTTTTATACTTCAGCCGTGGAACGAAGCACGCCTCTACCGGGCATTCTGTTTAATTGCTCCGCCTTTGACTCTACTAGCATCTTTAATTTTGCTCTATCCGGTCCCTGCTCTCCTTCTTTGGATACATTGACTTGCTGCTACCAGATAAGTCTACTACAGCCAGCAACCGCGGACGTCACCACCCGCTACCCCAGCAACCGACCATTCTAGCTGGTGCCATAAGTCTGATACGCTCATAGCACAAAATCTTCATTGGGAAACTACCAGATGCCTTCCTCAAAGTCATTCGAAAATCACAATAGTCGAGCGTCCCTGTGTGCCGGTGCCTAAATATTTTCACTGTTTTTCTTGTGCAGGTCCTACACGTTCCGTACAATAAGGTTGTAGTTTTTTCCATAATCTTCACATATACGAGTGGTTTCTTTAGTGCGTATTTAAGAGGGGAATTCTCAATGCGATCGTTAGCTTGTTGACACAGTCACGCATAAACTTGCACTTCTTATCGATTGTATTTTGCGCCTTTTACAAATAGATATTTATATTTTATACAATAAGTCTTCAAGGCAAGGTTAGGAGTTAGTTTGCTATGAAAACTTTCTTAAGTGAGTCAAGCCTAGGCAACCCTTATCAAGTTGATTGAAGGGTGAACATTTGCAGTAAACAAATTACAAATTCACGTTCAATGGATCATCCATTGCGACCCCAGTAGCAAATCCACTCCCAAAGTACAATAATATAAATTGATTCAACTAGTTACTTGAAGTAGGTTTCATCAAATTTCTACAACCGTAATGAGAATAAATCATCAATCTCTTTATAGAATGGTAGTTCAATATGTTCAATGCCAATAGTAAGATTGTTTTATTGGATTATTAGTATTATTTATTTTAATGTGATTTAACCATTTGTAGTTAAATTTAGTACGTTATTACAAATTACACAGTGTAACCAATTTGTGTATCATATATCAAAGTTAAAAAATTACATCGACTGCATTATTCCTTCTTCTTTCCTCACGAAATTCTCCGTACACAACAGCCTTCATTAATTTACTATTGAGATATTCAAGCTTTGCTAGACCATTATAATGTTCATCACAAATATGCATAATAGCTAGAGGCTTGCACTCCATAAAGGCGGAAAAGCTGAGCCTACCACAAGAAAATCGAACTATAAAAAAAAAAGATTGTTCGTAAAAAAAAAAATTCATGAATTCGGTAAGGAACTTGTACTTTCATTTATTTTGTTGGCCACAAAAATCAGTGGAAGATTTAAAAAAAAAAAATATTTGAATATCGCACAAGAGTCCCAACTGCTCCCAACCGTCTGGAGTCAGTGAAACTATGGCATCCCCGATGGGGGAATGTTGTGAGGCTGAAGGTATGGGGAAGGGGAAGGAGAAGAGAAAGAGGAAGGTGGGAAAATACCTGGCTATTCAGATCTGGTCACCAAACACAGCTAAAAGCAATTTCAAGCAATGTTTCAATTCTAAATGGTGGTCTTTCACCAGGGCGATACTGAGAGTATCTTGCACTCTGGAACGTAAGCAAATATACTAAGACGATAGTAAAGTATAATAATAAGATAGATGATAATAAGTATTTAAAATATTCAACGCGTATTTCATACCCGAACATGAAAGACTACATGCAGCCGTTCTTTGGCCATAGAGAAATGCACGCCACTGATAATCCGGGTTAAGATATTCTCGACGAATTCATTTCATTAAAAATTCCAAGATTTACAACCTCGGGCTAATCGAGGACTTTCTGGCGCACATAATTGTATCAAGTAAGTTGGACTTAAATCATTTTGCAACCATTCACCGTTTTTAACACTAGCATGCTAATCACATACCACCCCAAATTCTGAATAAACATGTCAAATACATTCTCATCCATACGCCCATATAATGGAAATATTTTTACTACCAGATAACTTGTAAGGCTGATGGTAAACTTTTCTTATTACTTCTCGTGTGAATTCTGACGTCACATCGTAAAGTTTATACTCGTATGTCTCTTAATTACATCTCATATCTATTGTGCTAATACGGTCTGGTTTAAATATGAACGTCATACTCAGGGCGTGAGTTTCCAAGATTCCAATAGGCTAGAACGGTAGCACGATAGATAATAGATAAAATGGAGATAGGACATGAACTATTTACACTATGAAACTAAAAAATCATTCACCCATACTAATGTAAATCGCATTTACGCACAGCTGCCCACGACTTAGTTTTAATTTACATACTACTTGGTCGAGGGATACGGTCCTCGATTACGAATTCGGAGGGAATGGGTTTGGATCCCGATGAGCGCAAGAAAGTTGTATTTTCACATTTAATTCATGTAAAATAATATACAGTAAACGTGCGGCACGTTCCAGGGTGGTAGATACTCTTAGACTTTTTGTATCGGCCTTGTGAAAGACCATCATCCATAATCTAAAAGTTAATTGAAATGGCATAAGCCATATTTGGTGACCAGATTTGAATAGCCAGGTACATCTCCACCTTCCTCTTTCTCATCTCCTTTTCCTCCTCATACCATTCAGCTTCACAACATACCCCATTTTGGATGCCATAGTCTCATATGCTCCGGTTAGCAGAGGGGAGTTGGGACTCTCGTGCACATAAATAAAGCGCATAACTTTTAATACATCGCGCTTCGAGAGTGCGTGCAGTTTGATCGTAGCTCGGGGACTGCCTGCACGCTTCAATGCCATATCTCAATTTGTTTCTATTATATGTATACGATTCTACAGTGTGCCACAGCGAAACGTGTAATGCAAGCAAAGCAAAAACACAATCCATTTAATATTAACCTCGACCAAAACTCTAATGATATTTGAAATCTCTGTTGAAATCGCAAAACTGCTTCAGGGGCTTGAAGCGTTATGACCGGTTGATAATGTTACAGATACCGGCTACGGGCTATCGTTCTAGATTCTTATTTATCTTCTGAAAAATTTCATCTAAGTAGAATCATGGTTTGTTATCCCTGACACCCAAAATTGTACCTAAACCATAGTTTAAGCATTAATTGTACTCTCTTTTCCTATTTTCTCCCTTAGGAATTTAGGACAACTCAAACTGAAGGAGGACACGACCTACTAATGAAAAATATTTCAAGATCGTTATCCACCTGGCACATATCCACTTTCCCTTTTTTCTCCCTTACGAATTTAGGACAACTTAAATGAGGGAGGATGCCGCCAACTAATGAATGCATGCTTTTTCCCACATTTCTTCCACAGGACTAGGGCAGCAGATTCCGGAGAAAACACAGCCTACAAATAAAACATTTAACTTCAGTAAAATGAAAAAGTCAACAAGAGTAAATAAACTAAATGTTTGTTTTTCTCCCTTTTTGTTTAGGATTTTTTTATCCAATTAGGATATTTTCCATAAAAACTCATGAAATGTAATATTAAACTCAGTCAATTAAATAAAACCATCAGATGGTGATAGTAATAAGACAAAAGTGCCGCAGTACAAGTTAGTTAGAAACATGAGGGGTATTGCTATAAGTCCCAGCTAGTTAGAGGATTACGAAAGAATCCGTAAAATAAAAAAAAATAATTATTGTACCAGTCCAAAGACAGCCATCACATGCTGAAACCGGTCATGGTCAAAACTAAAAGTGGAATAAAGTTGAAAAGTGTCTTTTATTTAATCATTATAATGGAATTCCACCATTTGTTAACGGTTGCCAAAATAGAAATATTGGGTCGGGTATGTTTTTTTTCCCTTCTCTTTTCTTCAATGTTTTGTTTTGTCTCTGTTCTGTTTTGTCATGCAACGTTCTAATTTGTGTATAATTTTGTATGACACTAAGTTCTTACATCCTGAAATGTAAGACATCATGTAAAACGTCAGAAGTGCGCAGTGTAGCGCAATACACAGTACGGTAACCAGACAATAGTAATTGTTTGGCTCGACTCCTGATCCCTGAAAACTTCCTTAACGTCCCCGCGAGTAATAAGAACAGAGGGAGATGATATAGTGACGGGATGAAAATCTTGACAGGTGGGTACTATCGGGTGCAATGGAGAAATCTAGATAAAATTTTATAAATTCCGAAATGACCATCCAACTTAAGGGGGAGAGGGATGTCGGAGAGGAATTATTTATTATTTCGAAACGTTGATAGTATTATTACGCAATACGATAAACATAATGTTTTTAAATAGAAAAAATATTTATTAAATATTTTATAAATTTACATAGGATTAGCATTTATCAAAATCTAATCAGAAATATTACTTTTTCTTACCGTCCTATTGTGTGTTTTACAAAATATTTAAAATACGAATATGATTTTTAAAGTGGAGAAAAATATATTTAATCCTTTCTCGTTACGTTTTTGTAAGTTAACTTAACCAAAAATTTGTAATCCGCATTAAAAAAAAAAGAAACAAAAAAAAATAATTTTCGTAGTGTTTATGAAAAAATTTAACTACACAATGTTCTTTTTTTAAAATTTAAATTATCGGCATGTTAAAGAAAAATCTTCACAGCATTTTTTAAGGATATTCAACCTTTTAAATGTTTTTGTAAAACGAAACGTAAAAGAATGGTCAGAAATGTGTAATATATCTGATTTTATTTGGATAAATTCTTAGCTCATGCAAATAAAAAAAAAACGTAAATAATATTTTTCTCTTTAAAAATACCATGTTTATCGTATTGCAAAATAATATTATCATTATTTAGAGGTAATAAATAATAACTCTCCAACTTCCCTCTCCCTGTTAAGGGCCTGTACTCAAAAATGACCCCCAAAACATCAATTTGTAGCGTGCTTACTCACGTAATACTACAAATGATTTATTTTTAAGAGGAACGGCTGCGCGCCCTGTTTCATACAAAACTTAATTTTGGGTTTGAGGCCAAAATACTTACCTAAACATAATCTTAAAACAATAAAATAAAAATAAGTATTATGGTGGACTTTAAATTAAATTAAAATTACCAATTTACATTGGAACACAAATTTCCCGTTCATAATTTAAAATAACGACCAGAAAAAACGTTTTTTTTTTCAAATGTTTTAGCTTCGTATTTTTATTCATGTAATAATATTTACATGGCAAATATGATAATTCTTTTAAAAATATAATAAACCCGGTAATAATTTTCTAAGTTGCCTCTAAAATTATGAAAATCGATTTTTTTCTTCTCACCTGTACTAGATATTAAATAAACCTTTAATTAAAATATATATATATGTATATCATTCAGTTTTGATGGGTATATTGGTCTCAAATCCAAAATTAAGTTATGTTTGAAACAGGCAGCGCAGCCGTTCCTCTTTATTTATATATTTAAGTAGTTAGGAAAACGTATAAGGTTTTAAAATAATAATATCCTCAAACAGTAATCTTTAAATTTGATGAAATACTTGCCAAAGTGTCTGAAAATCGGTGCAGTTTGAAAACCAGTTAAGGCAAATTTGAACGTTATCCAGTACGTATTTTATATAGAATTTAAAAGATTACAATATGATAATTTTTGTCTTTTGAAAGCTTATACATTTTTCTAATTTAGAGATAAATCATTTGGAGTATTTTCGTTGTTGGCGGCCACATGGTGTGCATTATTGGGTGCTGACAGTTAAGTTGTTGTTATTATGCGTGATTTTAAAATTCCGCAAAAGCAGCAGAATTCGAGTCGGTAATTACGCAGCAAGTAAATGTTTAGTATCTTTTCCCAAATCAGTTATTAATTTAATGAGATTGTTCGATGACGTCCTGACCGGTATGTATTATGACGTCAGAATTCATTCAGAGCGTTTGTATAACCATATTAGCTGCTAATTTTTCAAGAACTTTTTTAAACCCGATGGTAATTTGTATCCATTTTTAAGAGTTACAGAAATGTAATCCACACGGATAATTTAATTAACTTTGTATAACGAATTGACTAATTAGTGTTAGCGTTTTTTAAATCCATATCTTCGCAAAAAGGTTCGCATATTACATAAATAATGAGTTAAGTGGAATTATTTCAGACATTATTTTAATAATTTACAGTAGGCAAAAAACTGCTTACATTTTATTTTACGCATACAATTTTTCATTATTTTTTTTGTCTGTATCTTTTAACTTATTTGATATGATGGAAAATCATTTTTTAAGTTGAACTGCATGTGTCTGATTAGTTTTAGTTATAGAATGACGTATTGAACTAACATGGGGTCTGTGCAATGTCAAGACTATAATTATTATCAACTGCTGTTATATATATATATATATATTTTTTTTTTAATGTAAATTAAATTAAGTAACGTTGTAATTAAGTTCTGTTATATATATAATTTAGTTTTTTATAATTGTGACAGCTGTTTCGGCATTCAAAGCCATTTTCAAACAGTGGTTAGGCCACGTTGATACGACTTATTTATATGATTCTATTTTCCAGAACCCAATTTCAATTTTCATGGTGCCGAAAATGATTTATTACCGATTAAACCGATTTACTGAGAAAATAATTGTGATAATAGTTTTCTGTGATCTACTTTGAAATATGTTTTCCCCGCATTAAATGTTAATGTTTCCTTAATTATTTTATAATCACGTGACTGCTATTGACTTATTTAAATAATAATAATGATAATAATAATTGGATGATTTGTGTAGCGCCGTTTTTGTAAAAAATCACCTAAAGAGCGCTGTAATGTGTTTATTGTTTAGGTTTTGTTAACACACTGAGAACATACTGAACCTACTGTGAATACACTGAACCTCCTGTCAATATGAGAAAAAATATCTGTAATACAATTTTACAGATACTGTACACAATCGCAGGCGATACTTTTTCGCTTGCTAATACAATTTTTTTAAAGAATGTGTCAATATAGATTTATTTCGAATTATTTTAAAATAATAAGGCTTTACGGAAAACAACTGCTTATTATGTAATTTCTTGAGCATTGCTGAATGACCGACAATTTAAGTAGATATATAACGGGAAGCTCTCTCATACACAATTGTGTGATTTAGAATACAAAATTAGATGAAGTCTTTTAAAAAAATTTATCTCCAACTTTGGTAAGGATATACTGCAGGTCACAGTTGTAGAATTCACAATGTGTGCGACAGCGACGAACGTTCCAGTATAAAAGCTATATTAGATATTATTTTATTTTCGGGTACTGACTTCAAACATCTCTATTCAAATCTAACCCTATGAAATCTTCAATCTAGCTCTAGGAAAATCCGGGAAAAAAACCCAAATTTGTTTCGGGCGAAGTTAAGAATATGAGATTACTATTTTCCTCGAATATTGTTTATGATTGAAATGTGAAATTAAACTTTTTTTATGATTTCATAAGCTCTTTGATGCTAGGCGTATTGTACTCGTACATGGCCCGCATATTTTATGAATTTACATAACCCTGCTGACCCTGTAAAATAAAGGCAGCCACCTCTGGTCTGGAGCTACAAAATACATGAAAAAACCCTTGAATTTGTCTTTGTTTAGATTATAATACAATAAAATGGTCAATTTTTCTATATCGCCGTTTAGTGACCAAAATAACATCAAGGGCGCTTCACATTTGCTTGTTAAAGTTTCTAGCCAGTTTTAAATAGGATTTTTTTTAGATTTTTCTTTTTTAAAGATTTCCAAATTGCATTCTGATCTCAAACCAAATGGAATGTCATTCCAAGAATGTGGGCCCAGTACATTGAAAGCTCTGTCCCAAAATTTTGCAGCATTCGTACAGGAGGCCTCAACCAGTCTGTTCGACCCATCAGACTTGGCCGACCCGATTGTGAGTTGCCTCTGAGTAAGATTGTTCCTTACGAAAAGTATTCGTATAATGTTGCCAACCTGATCAGTGACTTATAACCATAAGACAATTTTAAATTGAACTCTTTCTGTGACTCGAAGCCAGTGTAGGCAATCACGTACAAGAGGAGTGATGCGACAGTATTTGGTGACATCGTATACTAGACGGGATGTTTTGTTGAACACTATTTGTAGTTTGTTCATATCTTATGAAAACGATTGCTCTCTTTGGGAACGCTGTCCTTGTTTTAACGGTATTATTATAGTTGAAAAAGCGTGAGGACGGGAGGCTTCTACGGCTCGTGTTTGTGTTCAACGGCTCGGCTATAGAATGATTTGTCGGCCTCTGTGTTTCCTCCATCTTACACCAGGGATCTTTTCAGACCCAGGTTTACTCCATCCATTTCTCAAAAAAATCCTCCATACAGCATCCTCAACGGTGACATAGGCCCAGAGGGAAATTATCTGCCCCAGGGCCTCCTGCGTGAAATTAATATTTATAAAAAGCTTGTGCGGCTTACATATGATAATATCATACTCGTATTTCATGCCCCCAGGAAAGAGAACCGACGAATTTCTCGCCCACTATCAGATAATATTATTACTATGTAAGTGCTTTTGAAATGGTGTAAAAGGGTACTTGGTACGTGAAAAACATTTGCATATTGCTTTTTATTAGGTTTTCTGAAACATATGTGACTTACTCATGTAGAAGGATAAAATCAATTGTTTTGATTTTAAAACGTAGATAGATTTTGGCGTTAATTTTACATCAAAGTTATAAATAGGTTCTCTCAGTATCGCCCCGGTGGAAGAACACTTTCAGTTATTTTTCTTCAGCTAGATTACGTATTATTCCATTTTTATGAATTAACATTTTTAGAGCTTATGCATACGAGTATATACGTTGTTTATTTAAACTGGTTTTTTTTACAGATTTTCTCACTTACGTGTGAACAATTCAGTTATAAAAACTCAGTTATTATACATAAATTACATTACAATTATAAATTACAAATACTCCGATAAAGGATACATAATACATCGGATTCCAAATATCGACTTAATGATATATAATAATGATAATGATAATGATAATGATAATGATAATGATAATGATAATGATAATGATAATGATAATGATAATGATAATGATAATGATAATGATAATGATAATGATAATGATAATGATAATGATAATGATAATGATAATAAATAATAATAAATAAGTAATACCAGGATTGTTAAGAAACTGTACAAATTATTGACAAAAATGTTTACATTAGTACACTCAATATTATTATATTATAGTCGACACATTTGAGACAGTGGGCTAAAGTAGGCAATATTATTTCTTAATTATTGACAATAACATCAATAACCCTAAATAAAAACATAAAACCGAAAAAGATACAAAATAAAAATATAGGGTTGCGAATGAGACTTTTACCCGGAACCTCGATTTCGAGTCTCATTCGCGACCGTATCTTTTTATTTTCTGTGTCATCTTCCGTTCCATATTTTCATTGAGAGTTATTGATGTTATTTTCATTAATTAATTTTACAATACAGTGTAAAGCTTCAATTACTTAATTCTCATTTTAAAATTATTTCTGAATGTATTCAGGTGGAATGTGCTAGAGCGTCATAGACAATAGGAAATATGAACACCTATTTCAATACTACTAGACATAATACAGCATCGAGATGGCATATGGCGTCTGTATAATGTATGAAAAATAACAGTCAGACATATTCAGAAGCAAACAAGGTGAAGAGATGCAGCTCTCCCATATTAAAAGTCTGAATTGCAATTGTTTTTTTTTTTATAACAGAGCGAATATCTGGAACGTTTTCTACTATTGTGGTTGTAAGGTGTTTTTGTATCTGTTGAGGAGTGGCTAGAAGTTAATTATTTTTTTTATTTGATTAATTGAGTACATCCTCCCCTAATGTGTACATAAACGCGTCGTCCACAAAAATCTCATATTAAAATTATGATTTGGCCCAGCAAATCCGATAAATTCAAACATTCCCTCGAAAAAAATCAACACTTGTAACATGTCAATTATAAAAAGTCGGCACATTCAGCGAATGAAATAAGGCCGTATACATACAGTGACCGGAAATTAACACTTCGAAATAGTATGCTCGATAGAGTAATCAGATTCTATACGACAAACCCCGTATAGAGCCTGCGCGAGGTATTTTTAGTGGTTTTGCTTACCTAATCACGATACGCTTTAATCCATTATTATTATTTGGTTTGATTAATGAAACATGTTAATTTTCTATTAACTACCTAGTAAACAAGCGTCTCACCCCTGGAATTCGAGGTAGCGCATTATTATTCTACGGTACTAAGTAAAACCACAGTAATTACCAAAATTAGCAAAAATGAGTTGAATAATATTATGAAAGTTATTAGGTATCGAATATCTTACATTTTACATAAGACATAATTTTTATTATTACTCGTTTTTCGCATTTAAAAAAGGTAATATTGTTTTTGATATTATCGCAATTTCATCGCCATTGGTAAGTAAAAACGCAGTATTTTTATTTATGTAAGTAAAAGCACAGTTTCGGTTACTCACCACTTTCCCACTCTGGTATAAGTAACTTATAGCTACTCCTTCAGGGTGCATGTCTGGACTCTATTTTTTTATAGTTAAATGAAGCAATAATTTTTTAAAGACTCTAAACCCTTAAATGTGCCTGCACAGCTTTCGAATAGAAAGAGGACACAAACGCACAACAAATTGATTAGTTTAGATAGTTTTGTAGACAAAACATAGCCTTTATCGGCTCCTTCTGTCGGTATCAGAGTATTTCAAGATGGAATGCGGTACTAAACCAACAAACCTAAGTATAAACAAGAAAACACTCAAAATACAACTTTTATGAAGAACAGACCATAGCCACGAAAGCAGTACAGTCCCCCCAGAGCAGTGTAAAGCGGATTCGTACTTCTGACACTCTTCTCAGTGAAGCATTGCACCAGCCATCCGGAGTAACCCTTAGGAAGAGTGTATCTGGGAGGTGGGGCGAGAAACACCTTAAGACCCTAGGGATATAGAGGAAATCCCGATGGCCGGGAGCGTGCCGCTAGGTTGAGTAACAGTAACCGACAATGCGTGCCCCATTGGGAAGTGCACAAGGGTCCGGCCGGTGTCCGCTCCGGATAATAGTGCTATGTACCAAGAACAAACATAATAATAATAATAGGAGAGAATTGCAGGAACAGGGGATAGTTTCCACTCTCTCGAAAGAGGGGGTAGACAATACAGAACGAGATTAGTTCAGTTCCGCCAGACTAGCGGTAACCCATTTATAAATACAGCACTTAATAGGACACAAAGAAATTAAGCCAAATAGAAAAAAAAAACCGGTAAAGGTACAGTTCCTCCATTGAAGTTAATACTTATATTTACGAACATGCTGTATTTTTATCTACCATCTTGAAATACCTTCTCCCGCTGCGCTGTCTTTCACTATATGGCGGCATTATTGCAACCTTGATTTTTGACGTACAAGTGAAGTTTTTTCGATACATTTTCGTATTTCCATTGCTCTAAAACCTGTTTTTTAGATAAAATAAAGATGTTAAGAGGTAAATATCTTCTTATAGTAATAAATACAGCCAAATATTGTACTGCTTTTTAGTATAAAAATACATAAAAAACATTTTTAAAAGACATTTTTTACAAACTTTTTTGCAATGATAATAAGTGTCTAAAAATGTTTAGGCCAATTGTAAACACGAGTAATATACTAACTAATCTGTAATAACTCGTATGCTTAAAGGTTAAACAAAACTAGACCCTTCATTCTGGAGAATGAATCCCATGGTAATTAATTACTATGTTTTTACTTACTACGGCAGTATTACCATTATCATCAATCTAGAGAAATAAATTACGAATGAATGGTACCTAGATACTTCCAGTAGTGTCCTGGTGAAAGACCACCATTAGGAATCAAAACGTAGTTTAAAATAGCTTTAATCGCGTTTTTTTAACATGTCTGAATATTTAGGTACTTCCCCACCATCCTCTTTCTTCAAGCCTCTTCCTCTCTAAACCCCTCAGGCTTACAATATACGCCAAGTGGAGAACTCAAAGTCCCACTGGCTCCGGTTAGTGGGGAGCAGTTGGCCAATACTTATTAATACAAGGGCTTTGATAGTCACGAACCGAAAACTAAAGAGTCATTTTTTTTTCGGACGAAGACAATTTCCCTCAGGGCCTGTGTAATTTTTGGGGATGTTGTGTGGAGGGTCTTTTAGAGGATAAAAAGGAGAGGAAGTTCTGGAAAGGGAATTATGAGTGGTGTGTAGAAATCTGTGGCTCAGCGCGTCCAGGAGTGATGGACGTATTAATCCATCCCTCCCGCTGCAGTGGAAGGCGTTGGGTCGAGAGAGTCTGGCTGGAGAGGTTAAGAAGTCTCCCTCAACCACCCTCTCCAGATCCAGCCCACTATGCACCTGGAGAGCAGACGTATCTCCTTCCGAGACCTGGACAAACCTCATGAACCCAGACATCCCCGCTAAGTCACCAAACGAAGCGAAACACTTGAGTTGAAAAATAGGAGAGGTGCTGATTATCCGGTGAATGGTTCCCGTGGCGGCGTACACATACCCTCCTCTCAAATTGTGTATGGTCATATCGAGAGTCAGACTAATAGAAGAGTATGACGTATAGGACGATTTATGTTTCATCAATTCATCGAGTGGTGTGGCGGTCGGTCCTCTTTCTTAGTTAGTTAGTGTGATGACCTCTAAGTTTCCAGTGATTCGTAGCTAAATGAGAATACGAAATATTTATCTTCGCAGTATTTATTGTCGTTATGTTACAAGGTCTAATCCTAATGAATATATTTTTTCGCTCATATATATTACACTTAGTCATGCTATCTCTTTAATTGTCGGTTGTCTTTCATACTCCTGGATATACGTTCACCACAGGTATTTCTGATACCAACGATTTTATTTCATTTAAATTAACATCGAGGAATCTTTTAAACTAAACTCGTTACCATAATGTAATATTACAGTTTCATTGTGAATGGTATGTCTGTGTGTTTTGCTTTAACGGCGGCGAAGCTCTCAGGTTACGGTTTGCTTGTTATAAAATTAACGGTACACAAATACCGTCTGGGGAACACATCGCCTCAAGACTTGTGCTGAACTTACAAAGTGTAAGCTATAATTTAATACATCTTTAAGCAAGCTTACACAGTGCTTACAAGTCATTAAACATACTGCTGGCAGTTCAATATGATTTACGCACCGAGGAGATTAACCGACAGAAGTGAATTGTCGGCGTGTCTGTGCGCCTGAATATTTTTAAATAAGTGAATTGATCAACAATTTCAAAAATACAGAAATTATTTCTTGAACATAAACAATTTTGTTTGTCTGTTTAGGGTGGCATCCGGTATATTAACCCTTAACAATTCACCGCGGAACATTTGAAGCACGGGGAATGTACATCACACATAATTTCACAGCTTTGCCATTGAAAACATTTTTTTTTAACTAATAAAATTTATTACAATTTTTATTTTTTTAATTTTTTTTTATATGAATATCGCACAAGAGTCCCAACTGCTCCCAACCGTCTGGAGCCAGTGAGACTATGACATCCCCAATTGGGGAATGTTGTGAGGCTGAAGGTATTGAGCAGGGGAAAGAGAAGGGGAGGAGGAAGGTGAGGAAATACCTGGCTATTCAGATCTGGGCACCAAACACGGCTAAAAGCCATTTCAAGCAACGTTTCAATTCTGAATGGTGGTATTTCAACAGGGCGATACTGAGAGTATCTTCCACTCTGAAATGAGTAGGTAGAGAGAACGAACCACTAAACAACTCGGTCTTGGCGTACACTGCTTGCTTTATTCACATTCATACATCGTCTCATATGTACTATTCTGTTATTCTGATTGTTGATATGGCCCGACTCATGTATTTGGTTCACGTGATCGTTCCATGTCTTCTTCGGCCATCCCTGACTTGTTATACCATTAACGTTCGTGCTTGATTTTCCAATTACACTTCTTTCTTCGTTCATCTGCTCTACATGCCCAAATAATAAGTATTAAAGGGAAATAAATAAAATAGCATTTCTGTCAAGATAGGTCAGATTAACTTGTTACTATTAATGTAACACAAACAGTCTATTATCTCTTATGTGCGCTAAACTTTCCGCGGTGAATTGTGTGCGATGAACTATCCCCACGGTAAATGTTCCGTGGTGAATTTACCGCGATGCATTGTGGGCGGCGAATGTTTCTAGAAACGTCAGAGGCCTAGGAGTCGAAATATCTTATTGATGGCTTAAAGTCAATATTTTGTATATGGATGAACAATTATTTCGAGATAAGCGAAGTTAGGAATTTGAAATTTACAAAAATTATAACGCTTCGAAATTAGTGTTAGGGATTCCATATTCTTACATATAAGAATTAGGGTTTCTTTAGTAGAGTATTATTCATTATTCGTTATCGCTAAAAAGTTAAGTGGATTTAAATAATTTTTTTTACATGATTTCATATATAAGTCTTATGGAAAATGATTTCACTCAGATTCTATGAAATCATTAACGATGCTTTGTGGAGGGACTTTTTAAGAAAAGAAAGGAGAGGAGGATCTGGGATGAAAAAAATGTACAATAATAATAACAAAATATTTATATAGCGCAGTTTTATGTTATTTCACTTCAAGTGCGCAGTGGTATTCCTGCAGTGCTACTTTTACATTCTATTTTATTTATACGTATTACATACATTCTTACTTATTACTCCTTAGGTGCATTTTCATCTAATAAAATTACAAAATATTATACAGTATATACACGGCTATACAAAATAATACATTCAATACTACAAAAATAGTAACATTTTAAGACAGAAGTCGGGTTATGTTCAGCAATAACTGACTTCACATAAAAAAAATTAAAATATATATATACCGAGGAAACCGAAACCAAACAGAGGCTTGAGGAAATGACTTTTTATAATAAATTGAAGAAAAATTAAAATTTACAAAAGGATTGCACAATATTTATTTATTTTATCACATACCTTTTTCCTTCCCAGAACTCCTCCTTTTCCTTTCCTTAATAAAGCCCCCACACGGCATCCTCTTAAATACGCTCTTAGGAAATTTATTATCAGCTTAATTTTTAAAAAAAATTGGTAAAGATCACACTTCTTGGGATTACGTATTCGGTGGATTTTCGCCATTAAAATCGGTGTACTGGTAGATTTACAATAGATTATAGCACTAAGATAATTCAATTACGAATGTGGGTAGGTACCTTGTAATTATGTAAGTTACATTAATTCTGAAATTAATTTCGTCAAATTCGCGTGGTCCTGACACATACCTGCCTCGTGCTAATAATAGAATGTTAATTTTCTCTCATAGAGGTATGACGAAGTTGCGATACTTGGGTGGAAATAATGGAGTACAATTTCAATGCGAGTCCATCTGTCTGCTCGCGTTCATGCTATAGCAATATTTTTGTCTAGTTAAATATCATGTTCTAACTAGACTGAAACAGTATAATTTCCTTGGGTGTACATACTAGTGTCAAATATTCAAAATTGAAATTTATGTCTATACTTATGGATTTTTATCGAAGGAAGCAATCACTTGACATTATTATTTAAATGAAAAAAATCTTTGTTTTAAACAACTTTATTTTATTTACACATTGTCGACCGGTTTCGGTTGAACTCACCCTTCTTAACGATAGGAAACAAACACACTAAATTAACATACAGAGTTAAATCATAAGATCGGTCAGCGGCTGAGTTGGCATAGCGTCTGGGTCGCCCCCAGGCGTCGTGAGTTCAATTCCTCGCCTGGTAAAGTTCTCCATCACGACACGAGCAACATCTTCCGATTACTGTGATGATAGTAGGGGATTTTCAAATATTGTCAGGTTATTTGTAACATGGGAATGTAAAATAATTTGGGGGGAAAGAGACAGTATATCAGAATAGAACAATACAGATTAGGTAGACAGAGGAAGTAGAGGGATACGGAAAGGGGGGGGGAAAGAATATATGCAATATATTGTTACTAACAATATTGCCGAGTCCCCGAAGGAGTATGCAGGAGGATATAAGGATAAAATGAATTTACAAATATTTGGTTATTATCAGCACAATGGTATCGATTTATTTTCTATCTATATATATATTTTACCACCCCTGTTACCCTAAAAATTGTACATATTGTTGTAACAGCCAAGGCCATGTAAAAAACGCATGATTTTGAGGCTTATTACATGAATTAAAAAAATTATATAAAAAAAACGAAGAGTTTTTCCAATGTCGTAAAGTTCTTATTTTTCATTGTAGAGTCACGGGACCTAGATAGATCGACACAAAAAAAACACTTGGAATGATGTATACAAAGTATTTTGGTGGGTAATAATAATAATAATAAGAAAGTATTTATATAGCGCAGTTTTGTGTTATTTCACGTCAAGTGCGCTTTACTAACTCCATTCAGTGGTATTCCTACAGTGCTCCTTTCATATTCTATTTATACATTCTTAACATATTATATTCATTTTTACTTATACGAGTACTTAATATTAATCCTACAGTAGAGTAGTGGTAGTTTAAGCAGTATTGCTTACCTGCGACGATATACGAGTATACGATAGTTTTAGGAAAAATTGTACCAGTCTGATGACGGCCGTAATGGGCTGAAACCAGTTAAGTCAAAAATAAAAAATAGAAAAAAGTTTTACTAAACTTCCACTATGAGTTTATTGTCAGCATTAAATAGTACTATATTCCTGTGAACTCTGCTTGTGATACTCGTGTGGGTATTGATTTTGTTAATGTTTTCAACAATGATGATAAAAAAAATTACCCTATTTTCATCGCTCCAAGTTAGCCTTAGTTTTAATTCCGTATTTATTGAGAAAGCCGGCGAAGTTTGTTTCCAGTATCTCGGACCATTTAGAATAGTGTTTCTCAAACTTTTTTGTACCATGCCTCAATGCTTAAAAAAATTTCCATGTTCCCCCTCCTACCGAAGAAAAAAATATTTACGAAGGAAAGAAAACATTTCTTAGTATTTTTTACTCTGAAGTCTGAAAATAACTTTAAATGAATGTTGCATATTTTTGCTCTATCCTTTTGCCATATTAAAGAATCTCTTCAACGGAAACTAACATTCCAACATGCCTTCCATCGATAAGCTCGGTGTAACTTTAAGTGACCAGCTCAGGGGGCTCCATCGAAGCCAGAGTAAAGTTAGCCTCTCAGAAGCTGGGTGTACTGTACACAGCCCGCAGATACTAATACACAACTGCTGACTCTGAACAAATCGCATGTGTGCCCCAATGTTTAACTTGGTAGTCACCTCTCGTCTGGAGTTCCAAAATACCTTAAAAAACCCTTGACTGTGCAGAAATGGGCGGTCCGTTTGAAAGAATTCTTTAAAAAAAAAGGATTGAAATGAGGACAACCTCGGGTATTTTAATGGAAGATGCCTTAAGGACCTAGCGTCATTGATCCTTTCAGCCCCGGGCATAGTCATTAAACACGCCAAACGCGTCCCCACATTTCTCACATGAGAAAGGGTCGTTTCTACGACTCGTTATTGAGTTCAATAGCCCAGCTGCGGAACGCTTTGCCGACCTCTGTGTTTGCTCTCTCCCAAAACATGGGTGCTCTCTTCAAAAAGATTCTCCACACAGCATCCTCAAAGATGACAAAGCTTTGAGGGAGAGTATTTTCTTAATGTAAAAAAACGTTTTGGAATACTTCTATGGAAGAAGATTTAAAATTACAATAATAGCATCTATAACCCTTTGCCATAAGGATATTATGTAATACAAGCCAAAAACACTCCATAACGTATTGACGCGTCGTGTCGAAATTGTCGCTATTGTTGCCATCTTTTATTTCTTGGAAAGTCAGAGTTGCAATGCAGTTTTGTTTTCGATAAGTGCGATTTTTAAATAAATATCTTTCAATTAACGATTAGCGCATTGCCCCACCAAATATTCAAATAGCGCCCCAGTTTGAGAAACACCGGTTTAGAAGTTAGTTTAGTTGGATTGTTAGACGTTTAGACAAAGGCGTAGCCAGCTAATGTTTGACTTTGTCTTTAGTTGTGGACTTCAGCAGCTCGGAGTCGAGGAACTTATCAAGAAATAGACACTGGGTAATAGAGACGGAGCTTATCGTATCTACACAGCTGGCTGCAAATAATGTTCTAACCAACTCGGTTGAGTTTTGATAGATGTTACCGATCGGATGTGATGAAATAAATAAATAAAATAGATCAGATTAATGTACTGTAGGTTTTGAACAATGATGATAAAACTATTTTCATAGCTCTAGGAAAACACGATTAATCCGATATGTACATTGATATGAGGATTTTTGTAAATCAAATACCAAAATGTGGTGTGGCATGTAAATAGCCACATCGATTAATGGGCTTTACACCCTGATATAAAAAACACCAATAAATACTCAAATACAATGAAATCACCAATAACCTGAATCAGCAATCTCATCTGCTAGTCCAGAAGGTCCATTTCTCAAGGTCACGATTTGGTCGATTTTCCATTATAAATTCACACCACAGATAATATTTTAGAGAGAAAACTCTTCCTTCTATTACTTGGAGTAGAATATTATTTTTTTAATATGAAATCCGAATTACTCGGATTAAAAATAAATTATTACACATAAAACAGGCGATATGTCCAAAAAGTATATACGTGAATGCTTAGAATAATCACATATATTAAATAACAATAATTATTTTTAATTATTAATTATTTTTATTGAGATTTAAAAACCTCATTGTAATATTTAATCATTGAAGAAAATAATATTAACAAACCTAAATGAAAGATGAAACCGGACAAAAGGACAGAAACTAAAAATATTTCACTCGCATCTGGGACTGGATATCGATGAAGATGACACAAATTGAACTTGTCTCATTAGAAAAGTCGGTTGAGCATTGCCCCGGATAGGCAGAGGACCTGGGTCCCAGATGCGACTGAAATATTTTTAGTTTCTGTCCTTTTGTCCGGTTTCATCGTTCATTTAGGTTTGGTAATATTATTTTCTTCAATGAACAATTATTATCTTTACGTTAAAGTTAATGACCAACAAGTAAAAGTTGGAAAACAAAAGTGCATAATCTATTAATTATTGTCACCTTCGCTATTCAGCGTCACATTATCAGTTTAATATTAAAAGTGTTTTTTAAGTGTTGAATAGGGTCATGAAAAATGTCTATTGCATTGTTAGAGCATTGTAGTGTGGTATAAAGGAAAAAATACCTCGTATTTGAGTGGTAGGATTTAATTATGAGAATATGTCTTTTATCCTGCTCGTTGATTTTCTTGTTTGGGGTATTAATATTTTTTTGTGATAAAATGTTTGATCTATTAAGTAATGCATGTTTAATTGAATTAATTTAAAATCTCTTTACAAAAACCATACCTTACGTCTTCATAAATACAATTAAAATAAGAAATTAAATTTAAATCAAGTAAATACTTTGAACTCTTTCTTGTGACGTTATTTTGCTTTCAACATTTTAACATCTTCTTTTGTTTGGCCATCGTGAAAACAAACAATACCGTTATTTGCACTATCGTGTTTTTGCACGCACCTAGTTTCAGTGAGAAAGTTAAGTAAACATTGTTATTTGTAACTAAATAATTCATGAACTTTATTGCGTACACCATACATATTGGAAATACATTTATTAGAAATATTTTCAAGTCGATTGTACATATATGATGTATTTTTTATGATGCATTTATGTTAGTATTTTGTATGACTTTCTAATTTTTTTTATTTAAAATTTACCTTGGCCTTTCGTTTTCGGGTGAGAATTTTCATAAGCCTAGAAAAAAATAAAGTATCAGAACTAAAAAAAAATAAAATGTTTAAAGTGCAAAATCTCGTACTTACAAACTCTTTTAGGATATTGTCATATTGTTCATTGTTTCAAATTAAGTTTTTTAGCCTAATGCCTAAGCTCTAGAAAATAAAATAAAACACGCATTCGGTGTTGTTTGTTTTGCGGAAATCGACGGGAAAATTTCAATTTAATAATACCTTAATCCATACACCGGCCTTATATTTCTTACCGCAATAATTATCTTTAATGAAGCCAACTGAGACGGCTATTGTAACGAACACCTTTGTTCCTGAACTAATTACATTAACACCAGGAATGTAATTTATTTTACTGGAATATTTCGTTCACTATATAACCCTGCATAAACAAACGTGGTAAAAGAAAATCTTATCCCATTATCATTATTTCATTGTAGCGACCACCATTGTATTTGCTTCATTCACTAGCCACATTATTATCTCAACTTTAGCAATACTAGCGAGTAACCTCACGGCCGTCAGTCGACAGCTCTGGATATTTTGACATTCTCCGAGCGCCGCGTAATACGATGCTCTCCCCCCTTTGTAAAAAATTATATTTAACTTTTTATTATATAGTTTGCAGTTATTTATTTATTTAGTAACACCTAAGTTTAAAACACCCAATCTTAGAGCACGATGTTTTTAAAGTGTTGTCTGTTAAAATGCTGTATGAATATATATTATGAAAACGTCTAAAAGGAAAAATCTTAAAGAAAATTAGGAATAATAATAATACTTGGACGATTTATATAGCGCCGTTTTTGTGAAAAATCGCCTCAAGGGCGCTGTGTTACATAATATTACAAACTTATCAAAAACGGAAGTCAATTCATAACACCTTATTTTAAAACAACTCAAATTCAAAACCAATATATTTATAAAGCCATACAAAACTACAATAACCTCCTCATTTAAATGCGCTGTATTAATGACCAATCAGAACAAATAAATAAAATTAAACTCTTCTTTAAAAAAAACTTACATACATAATATTTTATAAATAGTACCAAATATTACGTACCTACGAAATAAAGAATCGTGGTTCCTTTATCAGACAAAATAAGTCCTCTTTTCTGATAAGGTGTACACGACCAAGTATAACATTTAATTAAACATTTTGTAAATTACTTGTAATGCAACTTAAAAGAAATTAAAAAAAAAGTTAAAAAAAACTTTGCCCCCAACCGTCGAAATCGTACTCAGGCCAAGTCTATTAATTCCGACGTCAGTCCGTTTATGTCGTTTTGAAAAAAGTTCACTGTAGCCACTGACTACCTTTTGGTTCTAGCCCCGATATAGTCAACGAAAGTACACCATTTAGCACGCCGTCGTCGCTCTTACACTGCTAGAGAATTTATATCGCTATTCCATTTGATCGAAATGAAAATTTTATAATGATAATGAAACGAATTTATGTAAAAATATAAAATGAAAAATTTAAACGATCAGACTTTTCGATCACAAAACACGCCCACATACCATTGTTATTGTGTTATTTTTCATTCTATGCTCCAGAGGAATTCTGACGTCATGTGTACCGTCCGTAATGTCGTCTTATAGTGAAATTGACTACAGATTAATTACATATGACGCGAAACTTCACACCATCCACAAAAAAAATTATATTCATATTTTTTTTGTTTTTGTTTTTTATTTTTTATTTTTTGTTTTTTTTTGTTTTTTTTTTAATTTTTTTTTTTTTATTTATTTAAGGCTGATAGGGACGGTGGATATAAAAAAATATAATTCAAATGATACTAATAACTTTTTTTTTCATAAAATTCAAATATCAACATGTTATTCGGAATTTGGAGCGTAGAACAAAACAAAATAATGTTTTGTTCTGTTCGTGTTCGAACTCGTAGCGGTGAGTTCGAAATTTGAACGTTTTGCAACTAAATCGAATGTTCTATTTTATTCCCAGTACCTTTCGTTTTTCTTTGGATGGGGTTCAGTGGATTAGAGCGCAGGTCCCGGATAGACCATGAGGTCCTGGGTTCGAGTCCCAGTTGCTACCTTTTTTTTTCCTTTATGTCTTTTTGGTTTCATGTTTCATTTTGAGAGTTGATAATATTATCACCGATGATTAAAAAAAATATGTATATTAAAATTAGTGAGAAAAAAAAATCTTGTTTTTTTCTTAAAAATATTTTCGTCACATTTCAAAAGAAAATCTTCAAGGTATTTTTTAAGGATCTTCAAAATTTTAAAAATGTTGTAAAACATACGAAGGACGGTCAAGATAGGTCATATATCAGGTTTGATTTTGATATGTAAATTTAAAAAATTGTAATAAATGTTTGTCTGTTTAAAAACAATTTATTTATCGTATAGCGTAATAATATTTTCATTATTTCGAATTTACAAATAATCCCTCTCCGCCCTCGCTTTACGTCTGTTTCGAGCTACCCCCAGAAGTAATTACCCGCCTTTGAAGCTAAAATTGTGTTTTCCATTAACAGGTACATATATTGAAAACCATGCCCAATCTTGCTAACTTTTTGTAGGTGATTCTCAAATTTCACTAAACGAATAGCGCCACGTACAAAAAATATGGTTTGAAAGGTTTCCACCGTGGTTTTCTCATTGAAAGATTGAACGTTACATTGCCCTTCAGTATTTAATCAGTTTTTATTTTCATTATTTTTAAAAACACATTGAAACGTTTTTATGCACCTTGATTCGCAATCGTCAGAATAAGCAATAAAAAACATAGCACTTTTAAAACTAACTAACTAAACATCATCACACAATTTTTCCCAATAATAGGTAGTTAAGATGGACCGCCACATCTAATTGCTTCATTCGCATTCAAAAATACTTTTCTGTTATACGTCTTCATTACGCTTAAAATTCATTTAATAATTCTGGTTTTACGTTTTTCTTTCTTTCATCTGTTTCAACTTTCTTCAGTAAAAATCAGTTTAACCGCGTCAGGACCACGCCCGAGCATACTCGGGCGGCTATTATTTGCAAAAATACGCACACCCGAGTTAACTCGGGCAGGCTTTACATGCAGAAAATATCACTCCCGAATATACTCCGGCGAAAATAAATACTATTTATGGTATGTGGAAGAGAGACAAAAGACAGCTGCGAGAGAAGAAACAGATGAAGCATAATATCAACATTCAGTCCCATTTTGGGCCAAAAATGGCTATTATAGAGGATATATGTCTTTAGTAAATAAAATTCATTCATA